>BMAO01003696.1:41918-206070 GCA_019973975.1 Trichonephila clavata | reverse complement strand
ACCTAAAACTAACAATTGCAGCTAGAAAGTTTATGGGCGCGTTATACGCCGGATTTTACTGTAACTATAAAATAACTTTTCTGGCATTCTGAGAAGCAAATTTGTTAATAGTTTCGGTTAAATCAATTTTTGCAGATTTCTGATTCAATTGAGATTATGGCCAAATCTGAAAGCCTTTCTCGTGTCATACTATTTCTCAAGTAATTTTTAATGATTTTAATTTACTGAAACTTCTTTCATCTGAAGCTACAGAAACAGGTAAGGTTAAAAAAACTCTTATTGCTTGAGCAAAATTTGGAAAACAGGGAATAAGATCATTTTTCACTATAATTTCTAATATCTCAGTTGGCTGTTTTTTACCAGGAAAAATATCTTTGAATGAAGTTATTTCATTAAAGAGTGTATGCCATCTATATCTTTCACAATACTTCCTTCTTCCTGTACTTGTAACTTAATATCTAAATCCATACAGGCTTTCATGAGATCATCATTAGAAATGTTGTGAAACTCATACAGTTTTGATTTAAACAAAAATCAACGGCAGCACCTTTTCACTAAAACTTAATAACTACTTACACTTGATCGTGTTACGACCAATATTAGTGTATGTTAAATCAAAATTGAATGAACATATTGAAATAAGAATGGTTTTTCGTATTTTTCCTTATATATACAAGTTGCAGAAAAAAAGCGAATGCCATATACCTCTAACTTTGTCGAGATAGTGCAGGCTTCTAAGGATGCTTTTGCCATGTCATAAACGATCAAATTTAAAGAGTGGCTACTACATGAAAAGTAGATTGTGGATTGAACCCCGGATTTATATTCGCTCCGTTATCGTAGACCTGCCTTCCGCATATCTAGCAAATTTAGCCCTAATTTTTGAAGTTTCTCAGCTGTTAAATATGAAAGTTCTTTTCCAATCAATCTTTAACTGGAAGGAAACCTAAAAATTATTTTATTTTAACGGTAACTTCATTAAGATAAGATTTCTCAATACATACATATCTTACCAGAAATGTCATTTGTTCGATCTTACTAAAATCAGAGGCACAATATAAAATTATCTAATAAATTTGGCTTGTTCACTTTATGAGCAATATGAAGTTTAAAATTCTCATGTAGAAGAGAAATTATTTCGTTCTGAGTATTTTTCCCTAGATAGTGTATTTAGCTTCTTCCCTTTTAGCACTCTTCGAGAATGCTCCACTATTTTGGATCAAATTTAGCAAGTAATTGAATTATTTGTATAAGATTACCATTATATATTGGAATTAAATTTGACCAAATTTGCAATATGAAAGTGTGACAAATTTAATTTGTCACACTTACCTCGAAGGGCTAAGCAATTTTGAACCAGTACCTTTAACGTTGCTACAATACGTAGAAGCAAATCGCACCAATAATCGCAGAAGTAAGTCTTTCGAGTCACTGTCAATTGTTTTAGAGCAATGTAATCGCTGACTGAATTCCATCCAAGACTTCTGGTTGATTATGGTTTTTTGATGTTTCATGTTTCATGTTCTTTTAAAATGTCAACGTGATGTTTTCCAACTTTTAAAATATTCCGTGGAAAGAGAACTAATGACACAGACAAAAAGTCTGCTGCAAAAATAATATGCACAGTTTTTTGTAATCGATTAACGATTTACGCATAACCTTTTCTCCGTTTTTGAAATTTTGGCGTAACAATATGAGCTAAATGTTCGACGGCGTCGTCATAAGGAAAATTATACTTTGTCAATGGCTTATATAGAGGGTCCTTCTTTTACTAAAAAAAAATCTTTCGGCGTCTGATAGAATAGCTGGCCAGGTTCCTAGATCTGAACTAAATATCATTGTTAGAGTATTGTGATTTTAGGATTTTTTTTGGAGGAGTTCTACAACAGCAGTGAGGCGCGGTAGCCTAGTGGTCAAGGTATCGGATCGTGGCTGCATGTCACGAGTTCGAGCCAGTATCACTAAAAACTCGCTGTGTAGAGGAACGATGCAGATTAAATCTGTCGAGAACTCAAACGTCCTCCCTTTGGTGTGTGATAGTTAGAGAGGGGTGCTACTCAGGTGTCGTCCTCGTCACTTAACCATGGTTCAAAATGACGAGGTTTGACGCCAAAAGCCCTCGTGTAGCTGAACAGTGTGACGTTAATATTCACTCACTCACTTACTACAACAGTGCCACTATCTATTCTGTTTATTTGATCTGCAACATCCTAATCATGAAATTCTAAATCTGATTCTATACTGCTTTCCTTTTTCTAGTGTCTTGTAAGTAATTCAGTAAACTTTCAGCCTGTTTTTTTTAAAATGGGCTTGTTTTTGAGTCTTATTCTTTTATAATGGGCACCAGTTAGTGTTTTTATGCCTTCCTCGGACATTCTAAAATTTTCAACAACATATATATCAATTAAGTAGGGAAAGAATAAAAATAATTGATAAATTGCTTTCATACAAAAAACTTTAATTTATCAAAAATTGACTCATTTGAATTAAAATTCGATATATTTGAGATTTTCCAAAATCTTATCGTAAATTTAAAACAGAGAATAAAAAAGTCCCTATTTTACTTTCGTTGAAACACTCTTTCTTTTAATTTATGTTTAATGCATTGTGACGTTCCCGCAACACAGCTGTGATTCGGCTTCTTTGTGGGTATGGTCACCCTACGTGAAATTTACACCTGCACCCTTAAAAATATTGCATGGTCTTGTCTTAAACCCCTCTCTGCCATCAACCGGTTGTAATTCGAAGCTAAAGACACGGGAACCGCTGTCATCCCCGAAGCCTAGAGAGGGCACGGGAAGAGAAAGAGATGGTCTGAAAATTTCACCGAAGACGAACGCCAGAAACTCCTTCCTCACAAAATAACAGAACTTGGACTCTAATAATCTAATTACTAAGTTAATTTCAATGTAAATAATAGCTGTGGCGTAGTTAAACTTAACATTTAAATTAACCAATATCACGTTACCTTGATTTATTCAAACGTAAGATTTTTCAAAATTAAAATGATTAAGTCTGAATTTTTAATTATCCTCCACATATACATCTGTACATAGCACGCACAGAAGATAGAAGGGATTTATATAAATATAAATCTATAAAAATATAATGTTCTATTTGTACTGCTCCTACAGAAAAAATACTTTCCTTTTTTCTTATTAATATAGCACTAGAAATTTATAATCATAATAAATACCAAAATTAACACTTATAAAAATACTCAAAAAGACAACAATATTTAAAATAATAATATAAAATACATTATATTTCTCATTCGAACAAAATTCCGTCTTTCAGCTTTTGCAAAATTACGCGGACCGTCCCCAAAAGCCTCGTGTAGCTGAACAGTGGGACGTTAATATTCACTCTCTCACTCATTCAGCTTCTGCAAAGAATGTCATTTCGAAATATTTTGAATAACATTTAAGTCTTAACACATGTAGTCTCATTTGAAAATAAATTTATAATAATGAAATAATGGTGCTAAATTTAATTTTTGATTGAGAAAAAGAAGGAAACATTTAAATAACTCACCTATTATTGACCTAATTCCCAAACTTTAAATATTCTGAAAGTATTTTTAAGAATGCCTTTTCGATATTTCTATCAGCAATAATGCAATTACTTTAAAAATATACCTATAATTACAAAATAATATTATTAAACTTCTTTTGTATAAAAAGAGAGAGAGAAAAAACCCATCTAAAAAACATTTGTTATATTGACTTAACTTGATGATTCAGAAAAATGATTCATAATGAAAATTCAGAAAAAAATCAAAATTTACAATAAACAAGACAAATAAAGTTCATTTTTTTTAAATACTGGGACAGTTATGAAGATTGTGCAATGTCTAGTTCCGAAAGTGGAAGCTCTCTTACGAAAAAAAAGGTTGCGTCAACAATATTATTTCGATTTAATTCAAAGATAAATTTTATGATTCATACACTCTTAAGTATAACTATGGGTACATATACAAAATAATTCCATTGATATTAAAATAAGCTAGTTTTCTTTTAGTTCAGTGGACTTTTCAGTTAAATCGTTATTCACTTACGTGAATTTATTTTTTATGCAATTTATGTATATAAACCAAAGATATTTTATTAAACTAAATATATTATTTTTATTATCCGCTTTTTCATAAAAGTATAAATACAATAAAATATTCTTTAACACTTAACTTAATATGGTAAAAATATAATAGTACCTCCAAAACCTGACACAATATGTCTTAATTCCAGAAATTTAAACCCACAAGACCAGACATTATGTATTTTATCCTTTAATGCTAAGCAAATTAATTTAATTAGAAGTTCAGGCTATATCTTTCTTTAAATAAATTATGCCCAAATAAGTACATTAGTCACAGGTTTTTTCCCCCTTAATTTTGAAGTTAATGAAAAGTTAAAATTCTTAGTTGAAAAATTTTTATTAATGAATAAATGTTTGAAATGAGCAGTATTTACAGAAAGTTACGGAAAATACTCTATTGTACGGATCTTTTTGAAAGCCTTTGCATTGTGTCAGCTTAAGCACGCGTTTTTATTTTTATGTAAATCGAAAGAAAACGCGAGTCCATGCTTTATTATAATAGCTTTATTATACATTCTGTTTTGTCTATAAATAGAAGCGTCGAACATACAGTATTGTACTCTCCCCCCCCCACCTCTATTAAGTTACATTGATTTATTAGGCTAACACTTTATTTGATTTATTTAAAGAAAAACACAAGCTATATATATTACTACTCTCTTTCTTGTCTTTGAGATCCTAAAATTTTACCAAAAAAAAAAATCATTTATTTTTTTCTTAACTTATCTTTTAATTATTTTTTTAGTTTCACTTTAATTGAATGTCCCTAAATGAGAGGTAAATAGATAAGGTCCATATTCTAAAGAGAACGATATCAACATTAAATGAGCCTATTTCAAAGTGTATCTTACAGGAGGTACTACAGAATGTGTGTACTTTAATGTAAACCTTAAATAAGTAAATAATAATTCAAAATTAAAAACACTATTACCTGTTGCTATTTCATACGATCTAAATGAAAGAGATTGATTTGTGCCTTCTTCGAAAAGGAGTCTGTTGATAGCAACGATCACAAGTCAAGTAACTTTACTCAAGAGTAAAATAAAACATCTCCAGTTGCGCTAGATATCTTCCAAAAATTCTAATTGCCTCTGTTCCCTTTAAGTTAGATGACACCGGACATTCTATGCTGTGGGGGGGGGGGAAGAATGTCCATTCTGACCTCACTCCCGATGGGGAGAGAGTGACATAAGAAAAGAGAAAGCGTATCAAATTTCCTGATTTAACATACACATCAGCTTTGAACCATTCAAGGTTCAACAAATAAGAAAACAGACATCAAACGTTACAGTACGAAATAAATAAGTACTTAAAATATAATACCAAATATACAATACTAAATACAAATATATAACTGGACATCGCAAAAAAGATAAATCAAATACATATTTAACAATAAATTCTATCAGTAAGCCAATAAAATATTTAAATGTGCATGTAAATGCAAGTAATTTTTCCCACCAAGACACATTTATAAATAAGAAAGTGTGAACGGTAACGTTTTAGCAGACGTAATTTTTAATTGTACATAAAAATGAAATATTAAAGAACTGCAATTTGCCGAACGCTGCTCTAAAAGAAATATTCTGTTTTGTGCACATTTGAGTCATCCTTAAAGTAGTAATACCATAAGTAAAACAAGATAATTACCGTTTTCCCCTTTATATCAGGCCAGTGAAAATCATACTAAGATAAGCGTATCTATCTATACCTGTATCCCGAAGCCGGGTGCCAATTTACTTGCTACAACAAATCGCCCCCTAGTACAATTTTGCAAAAGATAAAGTATTTTTTACAAATGTGTGATATCGTCCTTTTTATAAAAGATATATATATAGAGTCGCTTTTACAAAAAATGTACTAGTTACAAATTTTATTAGTATCGGTCGGCATTTCAATTCAGTCTATAAAATGATTATGTGTTCCAGGTTTCTAAAGCATGAATAATAATATTTCAGAAAATATTTTCATACAAATTTTTTTGAAACAAAAAAAGAATGTACTTTTCAAATTCGGTCCAAATGCCGCCCCGGACATGGGTCCAGTTTTCCCAGCCCTTGCTGCTAACGTAGAAAAATAGTGAACACGGTAGCGGGCTAAGTGGATCAGGTGACACGAAATTATTTTTCAACTAGGAGATGGAGAATACATAAAAGTGGACAAATATATATATATATATATATATATATTACGAATTTTGTATAAAATAATGTAAATAATTTGTATTTGGATGTGCAATGCCTTTATATTACTCTATGATATATTTATTTCATGATAAAATTATAATATTCACAAGCAACGCCGTCCCTTACGTTATAATGGCGTTTCAATGGGAACTTGGCGAAATATTGGCGATAGAGCCAAGTTGGCATCATTTTTAGCGACCAAGTTGGCGACCATGTTGGCGAGTTCGGGACCCTCTGGATTCTTCTAGAAATTAGTAGAAAAATCCACTAATTTCACGATCTGTGGCGCGAGTGCATCTTTCCAGAAATTTCGGCCTCTGCTATAAATAGAGAGACCCGCCGCAACAGTCAGTCTGATTTCAACCAGCGAGTAGTGAGCATTGTTTTGATTAGTGATCAGCTCGGCTGTGCTTGTGAATAGTCATTTACGTACGTGTATTTGAGACACTGTTTATTGTGTCTGAGTGCTGTTGAAGGTGTGAAATCCTTCTGTTATTTATTCTGTGAATTTTGCTGCTGAATCCTGTATTTCAAGGATTGATTTTCGACAATAAATACTCATCGCTCTTAAAGAATTGCCTTGTTATTTACGACTGATTTTGCATAAAATCCTCGAATCCCGATCTACGTAACAATATATATATATATATAGATCATGATTAGTTTTAATATCTACTTTTAATGCTATGTTGTGAATCTCTTGATTTGATTATATGCTGTCGTGTAACATTTAGGGTTTTAAGAAAATGCATAAAACCCGCATTTTTTAACTATAGTACTAAAGTACCATTAAGTACATACAACATAAAAATGAAATTAAGAATTTCGCTAACATTAATAATACTAGATGAAGTGTTTTTCTAGCAGGCATTGCCAATAAAAATAATTTGATCAAAAAGAAGCTGCAAGATTTTTTCTCAAATAACTTGATACCAAGTAAAGCAACAAGAAACTGCCTTTTAATAGAGGTACAACACTTAAACTAGAAAGGAAATTGGGCATTGTTTATAAGCGTTGTAAAACCATTGACACAAAAGTCACTTCTTTCAACTATTTTGTTTTTCAAAATTGTAAAGCTATTATTAAATTGAAAACTTTTAACTTCCCTAAATGCATATTGAATTTACACACTCGTGTCTTAGGTAATATTAACCATATTAGATGCTTTCGAAAAGTAACTTTCGCAAAAATCATTTTTGAGATGCCTTTGTTAAGCATCGATCCAATGCACCACTAGTTCCACTGATAAACAAAAAAATACTTTCTCTATTGCGGTATTACCGGCTCTGCCTGGAATTTTAATTATGAAATGGAGGATATGTATAAAGAGTAGGCATTAACGGAGAATGGACTAGTGAACTCTACACTAACTCTAGTTGTCTTGAACTATGTAATGCTATCGGGAAATCCGGACTTAATGTTAATTTTTCAACCACTATTCAACATATTTATTCGATTTTTTTTTAAAATTATTTTGAGAAATTCGCAAAAAATTTTGCTTGATCTATAGAATTATAGGCGGCCGCCCTCGTGCGGTGCACGCGCTGCACACCTTCTAGAATCGGCCCTGACTGTGGTCAGAGGCGTGAACTTGCGGCTGGCCTTGTTGAGTTCTGAAGCCACGGAAAACTCGCCGTGAAGAGGGACATGTTCCGAAGCTAAAAGTCCCCCCTTTCGTGTGGTATGCAAGTTTGGAGATCCAAGAAAAGTCCATTATTTTTAATAAGTCTACGATTAGTGGTCATGCAGAACTGGGCTGGCTGTTTTGGTGCTATACACCAATTGATTGGCTTAATCGAATGACTCAATTTAAAGATAAAGCTAGCAGCGATAAACAAAATGCCTCTTTTGGATTATATAGTTATCCAGGTCAGTTGTGTCACCCACGTCACTTGACCTAAGTTCGAAATTTCGAGGTCCATCGTCAAACGCCCCCGTGCAGCTGAATAGTGAGTGGATATTGGCGTCACACTATTCAGCTACTCGAGAACTTTTGGTGACAAGCCTCGTCATTTTGAGCTATTTTCAAGTGACGAGGACGACACCTGAGCTGGTACCCGCTTCCACACCACACCAAAGGGTGAGCCTCGAAAGATTTAATGTGAATCGGTCCCCTATGCACGGCAGGTCTTCAGCGGTACTAGGCTTGAACCGAAGACATTCCTCTCTCTTTCATGAGTCCATTACCTTGAACACTAAGCTACCGCAGCCCCGGCGACTCGAGTAGCTGAATAGTGCTTCAATACTCTATTCATTTTGTGGGAGGTTATGAAATTACGTAAGAGATCTGAAATGAACTGCATCTTGCAATATTCCCCTCGAGGGCATCAGCTGTTATTGTAGAGTGAGTTTTTGTTTATTACTGTACTTGATACCAATAGTTTAAAAACATATTTAATACATTCTTGTAACAAATGCATTACTGTGGAAAGGAATATTAAAATTTTAAGCAAAGTAAAGTTACTCACAGACAGCTAAATTGTGTATGTTCTTATGTATATATTTATTTTCATGTATGTAACTACAATTATATATATATGTATGGATTTATAAATAAAGATAATTTTTTTAAGCTTATTTGTAGTTAAATTTTAATGATCTTATTACAGAGAGAATTTTTTTTACTGTGCCTTATACAAATACAAGTTTTAAAACATATGCAATCCACATTTGTAATAAATGCATTAATAAATAGCTACTGTTAAGTATGGATACATTTATCTAAAAATATTTTTTAAACTTATTTAAAGGTAGTTTTTTGCGTTGTGATTGTTTTTTTGATACCAATAAAGTTAAGTTTTTAAATTTGTGTCATTTTTGTTTTCAAAACTATTTCTATTTTTAATTAAGTTTTGTAACTATTCTAAAAATAACGATGAAGGAATAAGCATAGCTTTGTAAAATTTGTTACATTAAAAGTTTATGTTCATTGAAATAAGTATATTGATGATCACTCAATTATTTAAAAAGTAGAAACACTATTTAATGATTAATTTACTAATACTTTTTTTTCAATTTGCAATCTGTATGTTTGATTTAATAACAAATTTTTTTAGAAATATGTAAAAATGAATCAGATGAGTTCCGTAGCCACGGATACGATAGCGAAGGTTTCCCTACTAGTTGTGACGTCACAAATCAGACCCGATGCTTTGTGTATATCTAGGTGGTGTTGCTAATAACCATGCTCATGGGTTACACTAGAAAAAGAGGTGTTTGTAACAAATCAAAAATCACCAAATTCGGCGAGTAAAAAGTTTATTATTTTTCTCTTTCATTTTTTGTACACATCTGTAATTCAAAAATTCATATATTACATCCGTTTATAAAACAAAACTATTTGCGAAAAACTTAATCGCTTTTACTCCGTTACCCTTATTTCAAATAAGTTTATTTGCAATACATTTATTTAATTGCATTGCTTTAAATTAATATTTTTTTAAGTAAAGGAGTATTGTGTATTTTCTGTAAATCACATTAATCGATATTTTTCAATCGTTATGTATGGATTTTTTAAAATTATGACGAGTAAATCATCGGAACTAAAAAAGCTCTTTTAAAATCAGTGATTTAATAAATTAAGTACTGATGCAGCGCTACAATTACTTCATTAATTTAACATATTATGACTTACGCAGGTTCGATTAATTTAACTTATGTCTGCATCATATTAGTGGTTAGTACTTTAAAACTCAATTAAAAAACAATGAGATTAAATGAATAATTCAGAGTTAATGAGATCAAATTCGTTTATTACTTTTAAAACATTACTAGGTTAAAATAAATACACTATTAAATTTTAAGAATAAGAATACTACAACATTCCACTTATCTGAAACGGAGGCATGGAACTGGGTGGTACTTGGACGGCCTAAATTTAACTCTCTTAATCTGAAATCATGGTAATCTGTCTTCTGCTAATCTGTAAAATCTCTCTCTAAATCTGCCGAGAAATGTCCCGGTTCCTCCTTTTAAGTGGGGGCAAATTACCCCCTTTTTCATCCGCACGGCCTTTGGTCCCGCCTAGCCATTGGTCAGGAACCAAGCGCCAAGTTACAAATTTCACGGAGACTCTTCCAAATTATGAGTCCATTCAACTTTGCTGACCGGCCGTTGGGACCCCCCCCCCAACTAAGGAATGCGACAACATCCTGTCAACAAGAAACAAGGGGAATACACAAATTGCATGTGTCTTAGGGACCATCTTCAAACCCGATCAGCATCTAAGCCTTCCAGCCTCCAAGCCACCCATCACTCCTCCCCCCTTTCAGACTCACAAACACCTGGAAAGAGAGAAAAAAAATTAACACATATTTTGCAGCAGACATACAAAACTGAAATGGGAGTGATTAAATGACAATAGTAATAGTCCAACAGCGAGCCGGAAATGGATCTTCTTGACACGATGAAATTTTGGAAAAACAACTGCAGGAGAGGGAAAAAAAACTGGAGGGGGAATCCTTGATCCCGACGATTGAGCCTTTTAGTGCCAAGTGCAGTAGGAAAAGGCGGAAGTCCCCCTTTCTGTTGTGAAGGTGAAGAAATAACGACAATTATGTCCTGCCGTTTGACGAATTGAAGAGGGGTGAAAGACACCACGCTGGAAGAATGTAGCCGCCGTAATGGGTAGCATATTGTTGAATTCTCTTATTGACTTCGCGGCATTGTAGGAACCTTTAAACGTTTGTCTCCTCTACTCCCTCGTGTTGGAGGTCGTAAATCGTGACAGCTCCCGAACCTGATGAATGTGGCTGGCCTGTCATCCTGACGCCATGGCGAAGGGGAAAATTTTCCTTTCCTGTGGTCCGTGAGTTGCATCAAAGCTCGACCTTAATGAAAAAAATACTCCCAAAAGAGATTATAATAAGTGCGGAAATGTTCTACACACACAACACGTGAACTCGTTATTTTCCATTTCACTTTCTCCCTCCCCACTAACTTCTTGACCGGCAGGGACTTTCGTTTGAATACCACACCGACCATCCCCTGCCTCCGTTTCTGCCAAACAAATGTAGTACAATAGAACGTCTTGTAAAGAAAAAAAATTCATAAAATTCGAATTTTGAGATGAGATCTGGGCTACCGCATAATTTACACAAAAGAATTGCACTCCCGAAAACATTGTAACAGTATAATTGTGTACATAACACAGCAATGATTAATGTGTAATATAAATAAAACAAGTGATATATATATAAAGATACAAGAAGTAAATACTTAAAAAAAATTTGACTGTGACACAGATTTTGGCGCGACATGTATGCATAGTAAAATGGGTAAAAACAACATTTCCGATGTCTGGCATGAAAGTTAAACAGATATTTTGTATAGTTATGCCAACTCCTCCTTCTCACTGATCATCGCAGAACGACATGATGAAGAAAATTTATTAGCTAATAATGTACACAAAAAATATCCACCATTTTAAGGGATTAGAAAAATTTATTTTCCAGTGTGAGATTGTAACAATTTGTGAGAACAAGTTTAGATAAGTTATTATTATTATTTATGGGTATAATGAAAAAACAGAAAAACATCACAACATTGCATCACCTAACATCGAAATTCGACATGATAACAATATGGCATGATTACATAAGAAATTGCAACGTACACCAAAGTCAATGAGCATAAGGAATTGTAAATTCACCCTGAGCCTTGAGTACTAATTAAATTAAGCATGCATTTGAAATACAACGTACAACAAAATCAATAGCATAAAGGAATGACAAATTCACCATGAGAATTGCGTACGAATAGTATAACTTAGGCGTGCATTTTCCTTATTACAAAACGATGAATATGCATGTGATCAGGATGCAACCCAAGGTTAAGAAACAAAAAAATTTAATACTAAAAGTAGACGAGATTATTAAAATTGTGGCTATTAATAAAAATGGATTTTAAGTCTATATATAAAAAAATAGAAGGCGAGAAAAAAAACGAAACACTTCACTCTAATCCTTGAGTGCTATAAATGTACACTGAACAGAGCGATTCGCATGTCATCAACACCAGACACAAAAAAAAATTTGTTCAACAATAAAAATATTAATTCCCATTACTATAACTAATTCACCAAAATCGACTATCGGCAACTCGAATACTGACTCTCAAACAACATAGCCATAAAACCTTATAACCAATACGATCGGCTAAAAAATTAACTAACGCTACAAACAGATAACTATCTCTCAAAAACAGAACTAACTCGACAACTGAAACTCTAATTCTCAATCATTTCTACTAAATCACTTAACTAATACCTGAATAATCATATTAATTCACAAACTCATAAAACAATTCCCTGTATCTCTTCTTCAACACTTCGTTAAACATAACTTCTGTAATTAATTCACATAACCCGCTAGATTCTAATACAACCATAATGACAAAAATTTCCTGTACCTTTTTAACAATTCGATAAACATAACTTCCGAAAATAATTCACATAACCCGCTAGATTCCAATACAACCATAATGACAACAATTTCCTGTACCTCTTTAACAATTCGCTAAACATAACTTCCGGAAATAATTCGCATCAGTATTCAAATATATCACGAACAATCTTAACTCAATTGTAATCAACACTCTTTACATAATGAAATTCAACTTATAAAAAAATTCATGCTCTAACCCACTAAGTATTCAAAACAATTTCATAAGTACAGAATGAACACAAGACTTATCTACCTCAATACTAAATAATATGACCAAGAATTTTCATAAAAAAAATTATAATGAACCAAAGACACGAAATCAAAACTAACTTCACTTAATCAATCAACACTTATACCGAGTGGTACATCATGGAGGGAGAGAGAAAAATTCATAAATCGACAAAACCGAAAGAAAAAAAAACTGAATACCTAATTTATGGACAATTGAAACTCAACTACTCAAAAACATTCTAAAACGAGAGTACAAGAACATAATACTAGTAACTATACTTTAAACATATCATAGAAATTCCTTTAGTGTGAATAAAATTTTACTAGTGCGATGGCCAACACAGAATAAAACAAACAACCATCTCGAATATTATCAAAATTCATAAAACACAATTGTAATTAAGAATAATAATGGCAAAATAGCTACTTTCTTCTACACTATCATAAGGTACTGGCGAAAACAATAAAAGTTCAAAAATAAACATAAATGATAATGCATCCACAATAAGTATTCAATAAGTAGGTTGCAAGAAACAAGAATAACATATATTTGATTATAGTAACATGATAAAACCAACGTTTAATAGCTCAAAATTTAATACTTCTAAGCAACAATGAAATTCACAAGAGATAATGTATAAATGAAACACAATAACAAAATACGTAGAATGAGCATACTAATAAAACACATTGAGCATGTATGGGACTACACACATAGCTAAAATAGTTATTCACTGACTTTATGAGTTATACAAGAGACCTTTCTCTATATTTCCTGACTTATTGTAGACATGTACCTTGTGTCCACAGTATATATTTTGAAATAACATACATGCAAAAGCATATGAGTGACAAAAACAAATTTAAAAAAAAAACATCAATGTATATAATATTGATATTTATACAAGTACCAACATAATAAAATGCAATTAATTCTCATTGATACAAAATGTTTCCAACCTTTCATCTACCGAGGGGGAAAAAAATTAAATTTGCGAGGAAAAAAATAATTTGCTTTAAAGTTAACGCCAATGTATTCAACATTACAACAATCTTAAATTTATTATACATTCGAAAACAACACATTAGCGGTTGCCCAAATTCATCTAAAAAATTCACGCGTGAACGAAAGAGGGAAAAAAAATTTCCTCGAATCCTGGTCACGGCACCAGATGATGCAGCGCTACAATTACTTCATTAATTTAACATATTATGACTTACGCAGGTTCGATTAATTTAACTTATGTCTGCATCATATTAGTGGTTAGTACTTTAAAACTCAATTAAAAAACAATGAGATTAAATGAATAATTCAGATTTAATGAGATCATTCGTTTATTACTTTTAAAACATTACTAGGTTAAAATAAATACACTATTAAATTTTAAGAATAAGAATACTACAACATTCCACTTATCTGAAACGGAGGCATGGAGCTGGGTGGTACTTGGACGGCCTAAATTTAACTCTCTTAATCTGAAATCATGGTAATCTGTCTTCTGCTAATCTGTAAAATCTCTCTCTAAATCTGCCGAGAAATGTCCCGGTTCCTCCTTTTAAGTGGGGGCAAATTACCCCCTTTTTCATCCGCACGGCCTTTGGTCCTGCCTAGCCATTGGTCAGGAACCAAGCGCAAAGTTACAAATTTCATGGAGACTCTTCCAAATTATGAGTCCATTCAACTTTGCTGACCGGCCGTTGGGACCCCCCCCCCCAACTAAGGAATGCGACAACATCCTGTCAACAAGAAACAAGGGGAATACACAAATTGCATGTGTCTTAGGGACCATCTTCAAACCCGATCAGCATCTAAGCCTTCCAGCCTCCAAGCCACCCATCAGTACACAAAAACTTTTTTTTTACTCTTTTTCAAAAAATGTTTGCATTCCACTAAAAACTACACTCACGAATTTTTTTAATTGTGTAATTGTGCAGATGCTTTTGGTGCCTTTGCACGATAACTACTCTATTCAGAAGCACCACGCTATTTCACATGGGCTCAAACAAAAAAAAATGGATGCCCCGCAAGCAAGGCACACCGATTGATGCATGCCCCGGTTTATTCAAATCAAAAACCTTGGGGCGAGTATTTACAGTCAATCCAAGGCAGACTGAGTGTTTTTATTTGCAACTGTTGTTGGTTAATGTCACCGGCCCATTGTCATTTCAAGATATTCGTAAAGTGAATGGACAACAGTATCCAAAGTATGAAGATGCATGCTTCACACTAGGCTCGCTGGAAGACGACAACCAGTGAGACTGTATACTTACAGAAGCAGAATGGAACTGTACAGCAGTACAAATTCGTCTTTTATAAGCAATAGTGCTGACTACATGTTTTCCAGCCCGTGCTGAGACGTTGTGGGATAATCACAAAGATTCAATGAGGGATGATATATTGCATCGAAATCGTATACGGCTCAATCATAAATCTAACGATAACATATTCAGCGACGCTATGTACACTGAAGCATTTATTGCTATTGAGAGTATTTGCATAGTCATTGCCAATTTACCACTCAGTCATTTCGGTATGCATTCGCCAAATCGAAGTGCTTCTACTTTAATGAACACTGAAATGAATCGTGAACTGCAGTACAATACTGTAGAAATGGCAACGATTATTACTCGCAATGTACCACTACTGACAGGAACAAAGAATCATTTATGACCGCATTATGCTCGCAGTTTCGGCAAAACAAGGTGATTTTTTTTTTGGATGCACCAGATGGAACTGGCAAAACATTCCTCATTTCGATAATTCTCGCAAAAATACGATCAAATAACGGCATCCCATTGGCCGTTTCATCATCCGGCATTACAGCAATTTTATTAGATGGTGGTAGAGCAGCTCATTCAGAATTTAAGCTGCCATTAAATATTCAAAATAACCCAGACGCAGTGTGCAACATAAAAAAACAATCGTCCATGGCCACAGTGCTGAAACAGTGTAAAATTATCATCTGGGATGAATGCACTATGGCACACAAACATTCGTTTCAGGCGTTGAACAGGACATTGAAAGACATAAAAAACAACGACAAGCTATTTGGCGGCACTCTGTTACTCCTTTCAGGTGATTTCAAACAAACACTTCCCGTCATTCTACATTCAACGTGCGCTGATGAGATCAACGCTTGCTTCAAATCATCGCCACTGTGACGTAATGTTGAAAAAGTACAGCTGAAAGTAAAATTGGCACGCGTGCCATAGGTTGCCGATCCATGATACAATAGATTGTGAGGAGTCATCGCTTGTCAAAAAATTGTTCATTTTTTTGTTATAAAAAATTTATTTTGAAGAAAAATGATAAATGGAGGGTATTATGAAATAGTCGGGTAATTTGGAATAGGTGCTTTAAACCATTGGAAAACTAATCAAAACTTCAAAACTTCATAAAACATTGTTATTTTTAATTATAAAAGCCATATTTTTAAGAATACGTGAAAGACATTTTTTTTCTGTTTCGAGTTTATTTACAAATGCCACCAAATATAATTTTTCGCTAATAATACCTGGTATTATGGAATATTAGGTGTTCCATAATACCCGACACGCCCTCTTGGAAAATGAACCTTTAAACTGTGAAGGACAAAATATTATCAGCTAAAAAACGAGCACACAGTAGCTACAATTCTTTTAGTATACATTATGCTTCACTTTAATGTTCAAGTAGCATGTGTACTGGTAGGTCAAAATGTTTGAAAATCACAAAAGACACTGTTTTGTAGAGAGTGGTATGACAACAGCAACTCTCACTGCAATGCGTCATATGAGTCTTTCTTCACTAATTCCCCACGCAAACAACCTCTGTATTCCAAATTATCCGACTTTCCTCTCTATATTTTTAAAATGTGAAGTGAGATGTGTCGGCGCTTCTGTAGACCCTGGCATTTGTCGGACAACCGAACAAATCGCGCGGTAAAATCCCGTAGAGCAGTTCGACGTCCTGCCCCCCCCCTTCTATTTGCGTGTTGCTGTAATCGCCCTCCCTCGCCGCGCGCAACACGTAGCCTCCGACGTCACTGGGCTTCTGAGAGAACGCGGGAAAGGAGAGCAGAGAGAGAAAGAATTCAGTCTTCATCCTTCCACCAGGATGTGATGGGGAGCTCTCCGGATAGTGGCGCACGGGGTGAGTGGAAAGCACTTTTCTCCCTCTTTATCTATTTGTTCTCCTTTTTTTAGTCCACTTGTAAGAGAAATTGGGCCTTCGCTATTTCTATGAACCGGTAGCTGAGTGGTCCCGGTCGCAAACTCGTGATCTGTTAGAAAAAAGTCTACTGTATGGGGGTTGAAGCACGTTAAATCTGTCGCATTTCTGTGGTGTAAGTATAAGGAGTGGGGTCACCGTCCCTTGATGAGATTTGTGGTCAATAACTTTCGTGTTGTTTTTAAGTACGTGGTTCATAAAACAAAGTCAGGTTTTCTTTCTCAAGGGAGTTTACAGCTCTTTTGTTTTGTTAATCATTTCTCCTATATCTTTTTATTTGCTCCAGCTGAATTACTTTAATTAACGTCGCCCTTGTGCAGCAGAGAGCTTCAGACAACTGATATTATCAGCTTGAATCATAGTTATCGAGGAGGACAACACCCAAAGTGAGACTTTTTTCTTACTTATCACGTGAAAACTCCAAGACCTGATTAGACTTAACTCTTAGATGCATATTGTTGTTGATTGTCTACATTCCAGCTCCACTTAGTTTGATTCAAAAGTCCGAGTGTGGGCGTTTCCGTTGGCACGTTGACAATCACAGACAATAAATCATGTGAGAAAAAAAGTATTAACATTACTTTTGGCGGGTAATTTGTAAGCACGTTAAATCTGTCGAGAGCTTAAACGTCCTACCGTTGGTGTGGTGTGGTAGTTAGGAGAGGGGTGTGCCAGCCTAGGAGTCGTCCTTGTCACTTCACCATGGTTCAAAATGACGATGTATATCATCAAAAGCCTTGGAGTAACTGAATAGTGCAATGTTAATATTCACTCACTCACGTCAATAAGCTTATTTTTTACAAATATTTAAGACGTAAGAGCAAAGGGCAGACACAACCTCTTTTCACCATCTGAAATAGCAAGTTTAGCATAATAATTTGCAATGTCGCTATAATAATTATTATTGTGTCTTTTAAACCCAAAAGTGTTACAAATTTTTTTATGAAAATTAGTTTTAATTAAATTTGAATTGAAGTATATGTTTATTAAACTGGGAAGGAGGTATATTGGAGACAGACAGTAGGTATAAATATGAAATTCTAACATATTATATACTACATAACAAACACAGAACCCAATCGCGGATATCTCCGCTTGAAAGACAGCGCTCTATTGAGTTTCAAAAGATATGAACTGCCCAGAAAAAGAGGCACACAGGGAAAGAGTGTTAGATTAGATCCTGGAACCAGCGGTAACACCTCCTTCTCCAAAGATCCTTCTAAAATACTCATAAAAAAAACAATATCCCCAAATAGGATTGATGTTAGGTAGCAAAATATGTTTGAATCGATGTTTTCAAAATAAATGTTATTGCATTGCATTGATTCCAAACCTCATATTTAAGATCAATATTTTTGATTGTTAATTGAATTGATGGAATACTTGAAAGAGCATCGGAAGAGAAGTAGGTAGCGCTTTAGTAATTTTTAGATAAGAAAAAAGCTGCACCATTGACTTCAAGGGTCTGATTATATTTTCTGGAAATGGAATGCGCCACTGTGTAACCCGCGCGGTAACAATTGGCTCATTTGAAACAGTGCACAACGTTTTGATAATATAGCTGTTAAGATACGACTTAAATTGAGTGACTTTATTGAAAAATTATAAAAATTCTTCTTTTAATGTGATACATCTAACGATCAAATGACGAGGAGAACACCTCAGCTGGCCCCTACTTTCCAAACTTCCATATCATATCAAACATGAGGACTTTGACCCCTAAGAGATTTAACGTGCATGAGTCTCTGTACACGACTGGTCTATCGAGGTATCGGGACTTGAACCAACGATTCCGCAACGCCGGCCATGCGTTCATGACCATGACCATTCAATTACCCAGGCTAGCTGTATTGTTGGCTGTTATCTGTTATTTAAAATAGGCAAATTTTTTAAAATGACGATTCCTTAGAATAAACCATTCGTTATTTTTGTTGAAAAACTATTGCAACTTTGGCTTCGATATTCATTGCTTATTTTGTCGTGATTTTTTTCTTAAGCTTCAGTCATTTCCTGAACAATCATCCAGCAATCAATAAATTGTTCAATTGAACATCAGTTGGCTTCAGTTAGCTTTCCTGAACAATGTAACTGAAAAACTTAATTTAAGTTCCTTTTTGTAAAATAATTTTTGGAATGCAAGGGGGGGGGGACCCGTTATGCATTGCCAAAGGTTTAATTCTGGATAATATCGAATATTCAGTTTGATACTAAATAAAAATCACAACTCAATAAATGACTTGGAATTCATACTGAGAAAAATATATATGGACAACAGAATATGTCACCAAAAACTAGCGTAGAATTAACGTATGAACAGTAAAAATCTGTTTTTATTTATGCAATTGTAACACACATTTAATTAACTTATACTAAGTCTGTTAAGAGATTGTAGTTGCTTTTTTAAATTGAGTTAGTTGCACAGAAAAGGCCATGATTCTTTGGAAATCTTTTTTCTTTTTTGAAAAACATGCTAACAATGGATAAAATACAAACAGAATTTATTGATAAAGAAACATGCTTGAAATGTCATATCAAGCAGCTAAGGAAGCTCATATAAATGAATGATTTCGTAGAAAATTAAGACATTATTAATGTGTGATGTTGGCACTTTTCAAAAGCAAGGACTTGTGTTTATTCTAAGATTAGGTGTAGTTATTAATATCATTAACTCTGATAGAAATAGTGTTAAAGTACTTTTAGGATTGCGTGGGAAATTTGGGAGTCGAAAGTCCGGAGTAGCATATATGGGAAAAGGACATGTTGTGCTGGACAACAATTTCGACAGAACTTTTGGAGCCATGAAGATGCATGCTGCTCTAATGATGTGGGACGATCAGCTAGTAAATGCCAATAAGATTTGTTTCTATATTGAGTAATGGTGACTAAAACCCTTTCTATTTCTTTATTAAAAAAATAACATCAATCTGATATCAAAACTGTCTGAACTATTTGAACCATATTAGAATGAAGATGACTTGGTAAACATATAAGCAGGGAAACTCGATGAATAAGAGTATCTCACGAAACTACAAAACTTTTATAAAATGCCATAAAAAATAATGTACCAGACACCAAAAGAATGAAAATTGCAATTTATGCCAGTCTAATGTATGGTTCGTCAACCGACGATAAAATTTTAAAAAAAACTATGCATGTGGAAGGGGAATCAACCTTGCTTGTATAAAAGAGCAAAAATAAAACCCCAGGTTCACATAGTTTGATGAAAACTATTTTGTGTGTATGTGTGTGTTGTATTAAGTTATTTAAAAAATTGTGTCTGTATAAAGCATTTAGCATGATTCTACACTCGGCAGATGTATAGCAGGTAAACTCAAAACTCTGATGAAAGTGTACACGGCTACATCTGACGAAAATATTCTAAGAAAATGTTTTGTCTTAAAAAGGCTAGAACTAGGTTGTGACAGATGCAGTTGAATAGTATAATTTGAGTTACTTAATTTCTCGAATAAAAAAATACCTATGTATAAAGAAAAGTTTAAATAAATATGGCTAAAAGATGGAAACAAAACAATAGATTTCTAAAAATAATGCTTCTACGAAAGAAGAAATGGTTCCAATAGCAGATACAACCTACATTGCCTGGGAATTTATTTATTTTTTCCCTTTTTTATATTTTATTTGTGGAAGACTTTGCAAACAGTTTTTTATGTTGATATGAGAATAATACTTTCTTAATTTGTAAAGTTCTTTTTTCCTACAACTTATTATGACGAATGAAATGCAACATAAATATCATACGGTTCTGCTAATTTGTCTTGGGAATAAAAAAGGAATTCTCACAAATCAGTTTTAATCACTATATGAACAAAGCCTCAATGTGACCATGTAACAATAAAAATATTGCAGTATAAATTATATTTATTCTATATTTGTTACATTAGTGTTATTCTAAGTTAATTTTCTTTATAAAAAAATTTTTTTTAAAAAAAAATCTATATTAAATTTAAAATTAAAAAAAAATTTAATCAAAAATTTGCATCAAAACCTCTTTGTTTCTTCTTGGAAATTTTTGTCTAATTATTTCGAAACTCTCCGAAAACATTATTCTAACAAAGAACTATAATTTTTTGGATATATTGTAGTAGTGATGAATTTTTGAATGAAGACATTGGATTTTTTTATCGACAAAGTCCCTGTGAATTTCCTGAAAATTTCATATAGAGTACATTTTCAAATATTTTGTAAATATTAAGCCAAAAATGACATTATACGAGCTAATTTGTAAAAAAAAAAATGCTAAAACATTTAAAATTGGAAATTTGGAAAAATAATTTACAACGCATGGAAAGTTTTAAAATTATGCTTTCGGTTAAAAGTTTCACTTTTTCACACCAAATTTTTGTACGGTCTTTTAACACAAATACGCGTAGATATAGAGTTTAAAAAAATAATAACTTGTCCACTGTAGCCTTAAGCTATTGAGACCTTTAATAATGGAAATTTTTTGCAACTATTTTTTCTCATTCAGATAAGGTGCTACATGCTATTCTTAAAACATCATTGATCTGAGCATCTGTAAGCCGATATCTCTATGTATTCTTTTTCATTTAGGACTACGATGATTCATGCAGAGATGCAAATCATGCCAGCAAAATTTAGGCACACTTTTGTATAGTATATTGTTCAGGCACTGTATTTTTCAAAGTTCTGGGAATTTATCTGTTCTTCCCTCATTTCTTTAAAAATGACTTCCAGATGGGTATTATTTTTATATTAATCAATTGATAAGTAGCTCTGCGTAATTATAGGCCAATACATTAGCCAGTTCCGATATTACGGAGGGTTTGAAGCGCCAGATCATTTCCACGAGAATATTCTTAATTCCCTCAATTCCCTGAAATCGACTTCCTCTAAATTCCTCGGCTAATGCAGCCGAGATTAGCCGAGCGGCTAATTTGAAATAATTATAAGTTCTCTAGCAAGATATCAAGTTTATCCTGTTTAACTTTTGTCATGGTTTAAAAATTGAGCAATTTTTAATTTTGTATTTCTTCAAATGAATGATTAATTTTTCTCCAGATGCAAAAACGTTTTATTTGCCACCCAGGAAATTATTTCATTTTCAACCTGTAAGTCCCTATTAAGATTGTCAAGGAAATACGTTACCCTAAAAATAACAAAAATTTCAATTTTTTTTTTGGCATTTTTCTATGGTTTATATAATGCGGAAGCTTGTGCTCAAATTTCAGATAGTGTTTTCTGAGTTTCGGTTTGATTTTCACATTTTTAAATGGAATTAATTTTGAACAATCCTTCCAGTACGAAATGAAGAACTGAATATTTTCAATTATGCTCCAACTACATTATAGTAATCATTATAATACTACATTATATAGTATTTTAAAGTTACGTAACAAAAATTCCAACTTGCTAAACTACCTTGATTTTAAAAACTGAGAAAAAAAATTAGATATAATTTACAATCTCTATTATTTCTTGCTTAAATTTGTATCATTATTATTTTGTCTACAAATATTTGCGTTTAAAACTTTTTATGAAAATATTGTGTTAAGATTAAGCTGAATAATCTGTTGTCATAACAAATGCTATCAATATTATATACAAAATCATATTTTTCGAACTAAAAATATGTTTTCAGTCATATTTAATTAAAGTAGTGTTTTAATGTAGAGCATAAATTGGAAAATAATATATTAAAAACTAGAGTTTTAGAGGCATTATTAAATTTTGTTTTATGCCTGTACAAACTTTAAATATGTTTTCTCAGATTTTTGATTTTGAAGATGTAAATGTTTTCTCTCTAATCCCTAAGGTTTTTTTCCCTGTTAAAGATAGAGTCAAGTGAAAGTTTTTGCAGGTACTTCCAAATACATGTTCTACAAATGTCAATTTGGATTTATAAATCTCAGAGCTTGGTTATTTTCTTAAAAAATACTTAAGATAATATCTAAAAATATATTTGTATTTTTTCTCTAGCAATAATTGTTATAGTTCAACAAAGAAACATCTAATCAATCTCATACTGACTTTTGTTCCCAATAATCTGAAAAACATAAATCAATTAAAAGAACTAAAAAATTGAGCCTTTTATAATGTTATATGAACACTAGTCGCGCGCTACCCACCCGCTTCGTTGCGTATTTCATATTGATTTACGAATGCATACTGTTTTTATATATATATATATATCTAAATTATTAATATCTAAGTCCTAGCATTAAGTGCTCGATTATATTAAAAAACATTCTTATAAATTTCACTTCCTGAATAATAATTTCTAAAATTGAAGTAGACTTATCTCTTACGCACCAGTAACCTCCTCCCCCAAAAATGCATTTCCGCAAAACTCATTTTTAGTGAACTAAACAAAATAAACATGATTCCCAAATTTAAAGTCTAAATCTAATAGCGGATAAAAACGAAAAATTTTTATCAAAAACCCCATAGTCCACTTTGACAGTCGATTTTTGGAAGATACATTTTTAATGGATTTTAATTTAACAAAAGAAACATGCATACAAAATTACATTTTTGTTTTGTCGTTCGAAAACAGGAATCTTTTTCATCAATACACCTCATTAACTCCCCATTTCTCGCATAAGAAACGATTCAGCAAAATAAATATGCTTAACAAATTCCAAGTATGTGGGTCAAACAATTAGAAAAAAAAAAGATTTTTCTATAACTTTCCTCAACCCCTCGCAACCCCCCTTGGTGGTTCATTGTAGCAAAATCTGTTTTTAGAAGAACTCTATTTCATGAAGCGAACATGCCTAGCAATTTTCATTCGGTAGGTCTAATAGTTCAAAAACGGAAATATTTATAACGCCCTTTAGGGGTAGAGGTCAGTTTTCTCAAAAAACCATTTTGTAGCGGATCTCTTCTCCATGAAAGGAACATGCCTACCAAATTTCAAGACTCTGCAAAACATAGTTTAGAAACGGAAATTAATATGTATAAAATCCATTTCCTCTCCACAACGTCCCCTTAAGTTTCGATTTTATCAAAATCCATTTTGTAGCGGATCTCTACTCCGTAAAAAGAACGTGCCTACTAATTTTTAAAGGTTTACATCTCATAGTTAAAAAACGAGAATATTCAAGTCTGGTTTAATAGCTTAAAAACGGGAATATTTATCTATTACGTCCCTTGGGGATCCATTTTCGTAAAACCTCTTTTGTATTAGGTTTCTATCCATAAAAGGAAAATACTTACCAAATTTTAAGTCTGCAAGTCTAATAGTTTTAAAACAGGAATATTTCTCTATAACGCCCCTGACACCCCCACAACGCGCCTTTGGGATCGATTTTCACAAAATCTCTTTTGTAATGAAATTCTAATCCATGAAAGGAGCATACTACTTGCCAAATTTCAAGTCTCTAAGTGTAATAGTTTTAAAACGGAAAAAAATAATCATATATAATACCCCTTAAGCCCCAGCACCGGATCTCCTATGCAGTACAACGCAGACTGAAGAACTATCATCGATTTCCCATCGAAGACTTCAGATATGGGATGGAGGGCTGCAAGCAGCCCGTATCTCCAAAGACTCACCGCAATTCTCAGCAACGCACATTGGGGGTCGATTTTTGCACAAAAAAAAATCCGGTCTTAACGGATCTCTACTCCATAAAAGGAACATTCACTTTAAATTTCAAGGCTGTAGGTCTAATGGTTCTTGAGATACGGTGATGAGTGTGAGTCGCGCTTTTCTCCTTTATAAATATAGCTGAAATATAAATTACTTTCACTGTTACTGCCTCCAAAAGAATGTTTTTTAAAGTGTACTGTATTACCTTAAGCTTGTCCGTGATATCGCACAAAAAAGCTAAAATACACCACAAACAACAATTATCAGTTCATGTAAAGTTTGTTGCTTTGCTCTAAAAACAACATTGTTTCTTCCCGCAAACAAGAAAACCTTTTCAAACTTTCCTCTGCTAAATCAACGCGTATCGATGCGTATCAAATAATGTCTGACTCTTCACTTCCTCCAAGTCTTGAATTTTCGGTTTTTCAACTCTCGAGCTCGAATATTACTCCCTGTACTTACAGTTTTCATGACGCTTTCTATTTTAGGATTAATAATTTGTGTAGGAATTTTTCCTGGTGTATAAGACAGTGAAGAATTATCAAATCATATTTGTTTCAACAGAGATATAAATCCGTTTTCAAATCCATTGACTGAAGGACAGCCATCACACTGACAACTATTTTCTGTGCTCCAGAAAAGAGGAAATAAGTTCAACATACACCAACACCTCTAGTTTGGGGCTCTTAGTTGAATTGAATTTCAAACTCTTCGCGGATTGAGCTTCGTTCATTTGACACAAACTGAACACTGAATTTATCAAACAGTACAGCAGAAGCTTCTCATTAGAAGAAGACTAAGAAATATTCCTTTCCAATTTCTACATTAGTAAACAGTTTTATATGTTTACCAATAATATAATAAATTTCACGGGATATCTTTATTACCGCTATATATTGGGACATTACCACACCAACAAAACTTTATTATTGGGGCAAAATTTGTTAAGGAAATCAATTTATCGTTAATTGAAAGAGATCCTTGAGGAAAAGTGATATTGAACGATTTATGTTTAGTGATAAAATTACGAGCAATATTATATTTTTTAAGTATAACACTTTCGAGGCGAATCCAAAAAGCTGCTGATCCCTGTTTGTTTTTTCCATTGCAGCTTAACTTCCCAATGTTCAAACAATCTATTTTCTTCGGATATTGCTCACTTAGAGAACATTAGGGATAACTGAAACTCAGTTTCCCCCATTAAATGGTCCCTATTCCGGCTCAGTTCAGTACATTGAATGAACTGACATTACCACAGTTCAGTTCAGTTTAGTTTAGTTCAGTACAGTCAGAGAATCGCCTTATGCTCCTACAGAATTTGATGAATATAGAATATTTAAAATCTATTGGTTGATATTTTAGAATATCTATTGGTTGTGTGATATTAAAAATTCTTCTACTTTTTGGACAGGCTCTATTGTTTTACACAATTATGTATTGTTGAATAAGACCATTCTCTGTGGTTGGAGATAAAATGTTTCGTTGCGTTTTGTATTTGCTACTGGTTAAAATGAAATGTTCACTTGTTTCTGGCACTTGACGTTCCGCACACAATTGAGAATCTGAAAAGAAAATAAATATCATTCAATGGTACTTTTTTTGTTGTTGCTCGCATTGTATTAATTAAAACCTCTGAATTTCTATTGCTAGTTGCTTGTCTATTCCACTTTTCAAGATGCGAAATATAATTATAGTTTTTATGTCTTCTGCTCCCTGTCTACAATTCTTCATTTTTACTTTTATGTTGTTTTTTGAAACATGTGTATGTATATAGATAATCCACTGAAATCCAAGGAATAATACTCCAAGGTTCTAGAGAGGCTTCGGCTAATTTATCAACTTCTTCATTGATCTCTATTCCCTTATGTGCCGGTACCCAAATGAATGTGATGGATTGAACTGTTTAGAGGCTCTTTTGCAAAGTTGAACTTAAATTTAAAATTATCGTATTGGATTTTCTATTAATATTTTGGATACTTTTTAAAACTGATAAACTGTCCATCAGGATAACATAATTTTCTGATTCTGTAATACAATTTTGTAACGCAGTCCATATGGTTATAGTTTCAGCTGTGAAAATTGAAATCTTTCTGTGAGAAATTCTGTCGAACGTTTTTCTTGGAATCAAGATTCCTATTGATGTTTGATTTCTAGTTTTTGTGTCATCTGTTGCTATTAGGATACTATTATTAAGATTTTTTTGGATGTAATCAATAACAAATTTTGTACTATGATACCTGGCAGATCTTTGTTTTGAAAGGAAGCTCATGCGTATAGATGTTTATTTTAGGACTTTCATAGATCGGTGGAGGCGAGATCAATTGAAGAATATCTACTTTAGAAATACAGAGCTCTTGGAGGATGTTCGTTGTTTATTGAAAAATACTGCGATTTCTTTTTTTCCCTATATATTTAAAGAAAACTTCATTAATATCCCAAAATAATCTTGCATTCGGTGACCAGTTCTTTAATGCTAGTTGTTTATTTAAAAAATTTTGACAAAGGAAATTATGACTATTATAAATACTGCTATTCATAGATTCTGCTCTTAATAGATCTACCAGAGTGTTTCTTGGGAGACCTAGGGCTAATCTTAAGGCAGCATTACATATCGGTTCTAGTTTCTGTTTATTAGTACTTCCATAGTCAAAGATAGAGTGAATTGTGGCATTTTTAATTGTTAAAAGATGGTCAGTGCTTGTTCCTATTTTAGAAGAAGATAAGGTTTTAATGGCATTTAAATATATATTTGAATCCTTTCTGTCGTAAGTAATTGATATGATTTTTCCAAGTGATATTGGGTCAAAGATTGTACCCAGGATCTTTAGATTCTTCACTTCGGGAATAGGCGTGTCGCATATTTTAAGTAATGGTGGTATAGTGCTTCTTTTTCTGAAAAGTTGATTAGACTGCTTTTTTCTGGGGAGGTAGTCAATTTCCATTTTTTACACGCCAGGCTGAGATATTATTTAATGATTCTTGCATTTCACCTATAGTTTCATTCCAATTTGTTCCACAATAAAAAAAATCTGCATAAATCAGTAAATGGCATACCACAGTTCAGTTCAGTTCAGTACAGTATTATTACTGTACATCTGGAGCTCTGGCTAACACCTTATGCTCCGAAATGATGATTTGTATTATTTTCTTCAAATAGGATGCAAGTATAGGTCTTGATTATTATGTAAAATTGTAAGTTTTGTTAACTTATGCTTCCAAAGTGGTAGATGAAACTAGTGTATTTTGGATCTATAACTTGATATTTTAGAATCTATTGGTTGTTTTTAAAAATTCTTCGACTTTTTGAATATGCTCTATTGTATCACAATTCGCTATTGATGAATAAGACCATTCACCATGATCAGAGATAAAAAAATTTCAATGTTTTACGTTGCAACTGATATTTGTTGCAGGTTAAAATAAAATGCTCACTAGTTTCTGGTACAGGGCAATCTGAACACAATGGGGAATCTGTTTGTTTAAAAAGAAAATAAATATCATTTAATGGTAATTTCTTTGCCCGCAGCTTATTAATTAAAACTTCTGTATTTCTATTTTTTGCTGCCTGTCTTTTCCATTTTTTAAGATGAGAAATATAACTATAATTTTTATGTCTCTTGCTCTTTTTCCATGTTTCTTCGTTTTCGTTTTTGTGTTGATTTTTGAAAAATGCATGTAGATCTTCCCAAGTAATCCAAGGAATAATATTCCAAGGATCTGGAAAGGCTTTAGCTAATTTATCTACTTCTTCATTAATTTCTATTCCCTTGTGAGCTGGTGCCCAAATGAATGTAATTGATTGAGCTATTTGGAGACACTCGTGTAACGTTGAATTTAAATTTAATATTATCGTACTGTGTTTTCTGTTTTTAGAACTGATAAGCTGTCCGTCAGGATGACATAGTTTTCTGTTTCTGAAACCCAATTTTTAACGCAGTCCAAATGGCAATAGCTTCCGCTGTAAAAATGGAAATCATTTCTTTCAGAATGTAATTTTGTCTAACTTTTTTCTTGGGGATTAAGATTCCTATTGATGTTTGATTAGTATTTTTAGAACCATCTGTTGCAATTATAATACTGTCATTAAAGTTTGACTGGATATAATCATTAAACATATTTTGCACTATGAGATCTGGAAGGTCTCTGTTTTGAAATGGCAGTTCATGAGTATAGATGTTAATTTTGTGGTTTTCATAGATTGGAGGAGGAGGAGTCCACTGAAGAATATCTACTTTAGAAATACATAGTTCTTGGAGCAGGTTGATTGACTTTTGAAAAATACTGATTTCTTTTTCTCTATATCTATAAAAATTATTATTAATATCCCAAAATAACCTTGCATTTGGTGACCAGTTTTTTAATGCTATTTGTTTAATAATAAATTTTTGACACAGGAAATTATGTCGATCATTGATACTGCCATTCATAGATTCCGCTCTTAATACGTCTATCGGAGTGTTTCTTGGGAGACCTAGGGCTAAACGTAATGCAGCATTGTAAATTGGTTCTAGTTTTTGTCTATTGCTATTGCTTGAAAAGGAAAAAAGTTGACTTCCATAGTCAAAAATAGAACGGATTGTAGCATTAAAAATATTTAAAAGAGTATCAGTTCTTGTTCCTATTTTAGGGGACGATAATGCTTTGATTACATTTAAATATTTAAAACCTTTCTGTCTGAGGTAAATAATATGATTTTTCCAAGTGATATTGGGGTCGAAGATTATCCCTAGAATTTTAAGACACTTTACTTCGGGAATAGGTTTATCACATATTTTAAGTATAGGAGGTATTGTACTTCTTTTTCTGGAAAAGTTGATTAAACTGCTTTTTTCTAGAGAGGTGGACAACTTCCATTTTTTTACACCAGGCTGAAATATTGTTTAAAGATATTTGTAATTCGACTATTGTTTTGTTCCAATTTGTGCCGCTATTATATAAGAAAATGTCGTCTGCATAGGCCAGAAGATGGCTGTCGTGTTGGATTTCAAAAATGTCTGCCATATAAATCATAAATAGGAAAGGGCTCAAGATGCAACCCTGAGGTACACCATAATTGATTTTGCTGATTTTCGAAAAATTGTTCCGCCATTTAATTTGAATTGTTCTTTGATGCAAGAAATTTTGAATCCATCGTAGCAAATTACCTGAATATCCAACTTTTTTTAATTTAGAAACTAGACCACTTGGCCACACTGAGTCATATGCTGATTTAATATCTAATGCTACTAGAATAAAGTATCCCTTACGTTCTCTAGCCAGTATGATATCATGTTGAAGTTGAAGAATCGTATTATATATAATACTGCTTCTGTGGGGGTAAAAGCCATGATGATTTACGTGAAAAATTTTATTTTGAAAGCTGAAATCTAACATTCTGTGTAGGATCATTCTTTCTATTAATTTGGCAACTATTGAGGTAAGTGAAATTGGGCGATATGACGCTATTTCCTTGGGATTTTTGTGAGGTTTTATGAATGGTAAAATAATTGCGTGAGTCCAATCTTTTGGAATTTGACTAGAAGACCAACTGTCATTAAAGGATTTCAGGAGAAGATTTATTGCTTTGATGGGGAGGTGGTTGATTGTTTGGAGAGAAATTTTATCATGCCCTGGACTGCTGGTTTTTTATGAGATATTGCTATTTTTAATTCTTTTAAAGAGAACGGTTTATTAATATCTTGGCTATTGTCCGGAATAAAAATATTTTGGATACTATTATTGTTTTGTTTTGCGTAATATTTTAAAAAACAATTAGCTTGGGATTGTTCGTTTGTTAGTATGATTCCATTTTTCTCAATGATGTTAAATGAAGAATAGTTCGAAATTGTTCTATTTTTGATTATACGAATTATTTTAAAAAGAATTTTAGAAGAAGAGATTTTTTCACATGTCTTGTGCCAAAAGTTTTCTTTACAGGTTTTTATTGTTCGCTTAAGTTTTGCACTTATTTCTTTATATTTTATCCAGTCTTCTTCTTTGAAGTATTTTCTAGCTTTCTTAAGGAGTTTTTTTTTTTTTTTTTTTTTTTTTTTTTTTTTTTTTTTTTTTTGCTCTTAAATACCCGCATGCTGCTGTCCACCATGGAGCTCTTGAATTTATCTGATTTTTTTCTGATTCCTGAGACAAGATTTGGGCTTTTCTAATTTCTTCAACAACATCTATATTTATATTTTCATCCAAATTTAGCTTTTGTTGAATAAGATTAATAAATTTGTTCCAATTTGTTTTTTGTCTAAAATTATTTGTTGTAGAGCTGTTTGTTCTTTTGTAATTAATAATAATAGGGAAATGGTCACTTCTAAAATTATCGGTACTTGTGGACCACGACATATCATAATTTAAATTTATAGATGATAATGAAAGATCTATAGATGTAAAAATTCCCGATGAATGGAGATAAGTTGGGCTTTTATCGTTTAATAAAATTAAGTCATTTTCGATAATCCAATCAAAAATCTTCTTCCCAGACGTATTTGAGTTTTTTGAACCCCATATTTCATGAGATGCGTTGAAATCTCCCAATATTAAGCTATGATTATCTATATATGATGCTATTTTTGATAAACTGTCATCTTTAAAGTTACCCGGTGGGATGTAAATATTAAAAATTGTGATAGGAACTGTATTTATCTGAACTTTGACTAATAGAATTTCTAAGTCTTCGCTAATTTCTGAGAATATTTTTATTGCGCTAATATCTTTGTTTAAAATTATCATTAATCCTCCTCTTCTTCTGTTTTCTCGATCGATTCGGAATATATTCTTATTGCGAATTGTGAAATTATCATTAGGGTGTAGCCAAGTTTCTTGGATTATTAAAATGCTTGCTTTTTGAAAAATTGGCGTGAATAGAATATCTGATTTTTTGTTTTTAACTCCACGTGCATTCCATTGGATTATATTCATGATATAAAGGGGGAAAATGTGCAATACTACGAATTAGTTTAAATGATCAAAAAGAAAACCGATTAATATTTTATTTTATTTATTTATTTATTTTTTTTAGGATGCAAGAAATTTTGTATATTTATATCTAAATTTTATTTTGTTCTACTATACTTTCTAAATTAATTTCTCTCTTTTCTGAAAAGTTTTTTAGTCTTTTTGCTTTTTCATTTATTTTTCTATTAATTCGAAAGTCGTTATCTTGTGAAACTGTTATATTGGATGCAATTTTTTTTAACGAAGATTCCATTGTGTTCATCAAGGATGAAAATTTTAAATTTATTTGATTTATCATCGCGTTTAGTTCTGCCGTAAAACGTTGTACAATTTGTTCCAATTTCATTTCAAAAATGTTGTTATTTTCTTCCAATTTTAATTTTAATTCTTGAAACTTTTTTTCAAGGGTTTCTATTTTCTCAGTTTGTTTATTATAAGTTATGGCCGAGAATGAGGGTTTTTTTTCTTTATAGAACTTTTCGATTGCTTCGTTTCTCGAGATTTGTTGCTTATTTTTAATTTTTAAGATTTCGACTTCCTCCTGATATTTTTTACAGCTTTTATCGTTAGCTTCATGATTTTCTCCACAACAGCTACATTTTTTTGTATTTATTTCTTTACACTCGTTTTCAGAGTGGTTTAGTGAGCATACACGGCATTTAATTGAGTTTCTACAAAATTTATGTATGTGGCCAAATTTCCAACATTTAGTACATTGTTTAGGTTTTTCAAAAAAAAAAAGGCTAGTTTTAAACATTTCAAATCCTATTGATACTCTTTCAGGAATCATGCATCCTATTTGGGTTATTTTAATTGTTTTGATCGGTTTGTATCCTGATTCTGTTTTTTTTTGCGAACCGTTGGATGTCCAAAATTGGGGCGTGATTGTTATTTTCAAGTTCAGATTTTATGTCATCTATTGTGTATTCCGTGTCTATTCCCTGCAAAATGTAACTTGTACTTAGGCCAATAAAGGATAATCTAGAAAATATTTTACATCCATTAATTTCTTTAATTTTTAAAGCTTCTTTGGCGGTCACGCAGCTATTTGTTTTGATTATAATTTCTGAATTTCTTGTTTTGCTAATACTTTGAATATTTTTCTTGATTGTGAAATTTTTCATTAATTCCTTTAATTTAAGTGGATTACCACACTGAAAATTATTTTCCGATTTTAAGAAAATTGTGATATTTGGGGTAGTATTTAAATTCAAACTTTCCTCAAACCTGGCCAACAATTCCATATCAGTTAATTTGCTTCTATATCTATTCAATGTTAAGTCTGTACTGGTAGTCTCCACCTCCATATCATTCCCTGGGCGAGAAAAATCACCCATTCTCTCTATCTCACTCCAACACTCCACTTTGAATCAATACACCAACTTGTGTATGATTTAAAATTAAGAAAAAAAAGTCTCCAAAGTCAGATGAAAAGTTATACCAAAAAACTTTCAAAAAAAAAGAAGAAAAAAAGTTAATGAGGAACGATTTCACCAATTCGGATCCGCTTGAAAAAGTTGCCAATCAAGCGATAGTCATCAAATCACAACCGGCATACCACAATGTTATTACTATCCGCTACAGTTACAAATAGAAAAAAGTATTTCACAATTCGTACGACATCGCCAGCAAAATTGATAGATTTGAGTGCTTGATTGATGGAATTACTCGCTAAGTTTTTAATACATTGTTCTTAAATAATGGAATCTTTTAGTGAAATCAGGACATGATCTAGCTACTCAGAAAGGTCCGGCGGGCTGCAGGTTCAGTATCACTGCTCTAGAGGATTAAAAATTATTTTGATAGATTTATGAGTGATTCCTCGTTAAAAAGATTAGATCTTGACGAATTTACTGACGATCCAAGTAATGTAATATCATAGCCTCATGCCTTCGTTCATTGTGTCTTTTCGTGGCCGTGGTAGCCAAGTGGTCTAGGCATCGGATCATGGCTAGCGTGTCATGAGTTCGATCCCAGTACCACTGAAGACCCGCCGTGCAGGGGAGCGATGCACGTTTAATCTGTCGACAGCTCAAACGTCTTCCCGTTGGTGTGGCGTGGTGGTTAGGAGAGGGGTGCCAGCTCAGGTGTCGTCCGTGTCACTTGATAATGGTTCAAAATTACACGGACCGTCGCCAAAAGTCCTCGTGTAGCTGAACAGTACGACGTTAATATTCACTCACTCACCCTGTCTCTTTTCTCTCGAGTGTGAGTGTAAACACACAACACCATACATTGCCGCTCTTTCAAAGCGCATTCTACAGTTGGGCTCTAACACACGTATTTATATTTTACTTTACATTTTTACCTATTTCTCCTTAGAAACTGAATAATTTTCTGTCTTGTATTTTGGAGTTAGAACGAAGTTCACGCTCAAACGTATCTCCTTACTGTCAAAGTATAAATAATCACAAGAAGAAAAAATCAAACAAAAACTGAGCACCCTTTTGAAAATAAAATCTTTCCACTCAAATATATTCTTATTTATCGCTTACAAATTTAATCCACGAGTTTTTAGGCACAGCTTCAACGATCGAAACAACGTTCATTTGTCTCTGAGTTTATTTTCCTCCAATCAAAGACATTCATCTCTTATGAAGAACTGGGACTTTTTGATGAGGTCCACATCGTAAAGTTCCTTTTTCTATCGCCCCCCCCCATTATCAATTCTTCACCTCCCCCTCTCATATTTTTCCACTCTGGATCCGTCGAGTAACTCCGTGTCTTCCAAATTAGAGTCCGGGCATTCCAGACTTTTACGAGCGGCACCTAATAAAAGAAGGAACATTCGAACGACACATACCTAATGCAGTCAGAGTGGCATCGAGGAATTGCGCCGAATGGGACATTTGCGGCAGACGATTCATTCAGTCAATTGATCTCCTCCCCCTCGATCGTCCTTCCCACGTGACAGTCTTTTGCAAACAACAGTTCTACCAGAGTGTTGAAAAAAGAGCGTATTTTAATACACATGAGTTTTCTACACGAGACGCCGCTTATTTATAATTTTGTACATGCTTTGGGATTTCTGATGTTGTAATAGTAAAAAACACCAAACATTTACTCGCTATTGCATTGTCTTAATGAAAGAAAAATAGGATTAAACTTTTAAGTAACCAACTTTCTAATGGCTGCGTTAGTCTAGTGGTTAAGGTAACGGCCGGCGCGTCATGAGTTCGACCTTAGTACCGCTAAAGATCCGCCGTGAAGGGGAGTGATGTACCTTAAATATGTCGAGGCTCAAACGTCCTCCCGTTGGTGTAATGTGGAAGTTATGAGAGGGGATGCCAGCTCAAATGTCGCACTCGTCACTTGACCGTGGTAAGAAATTAAGTTCCGTCACCAATAGCCCACGTGCAGCTTTACAGTGCAGTGAAAATATTACTCTGACTTATCGATTTACGACGGTCACGAATTCGTTGCCGGCGTGTCACGGGCTCGAGCCCTCGTGGTACTGAAGACCCGTCATGTAGAGGGGGCCGATGCACGTTAAATCTGTGAAGCCTCAATGTCCCCTTCCATTGGCGTGGTGGGATAGTCTGATGAGAGGGTGCCAGCTCAGGTGACGTTCTCGTCACCTGATCAAGGCACAAATTTAAGAAGTTTTTCCCCCATAGTCATGATCGCGAATTCATGATTGCCCTTGTCGAGTTCCAGTTACACTGAAGACCCGTCGTGTAGAGCGACTGACGTACGTTACATCTGTCGTGGCTCAAATTCCTTACTTAAGCGTGGAGTGGAAGTTAGGGGAGTGCGCTCCCTCCAGATGAGTTGTTACTTTCGTGACTTGATCATGGTTCACAATTAGAGGTCTGTCGCCAATAGACACCCAACAACGGAGATAGATAGGCAATAACGTTCAACAAATCGGCTATATTTTTAGCTGAGAAGAATATTTTTATATTTATTTATGGTTTTTTAACATTGTTTGGCAGTTAAATGAATTTGCTACAGGATCTATTTTGTATTCCTCTAGGGAAATGTTCTACTCGTCGGAAATAAAAGTACAATCACTTCACTTTAACAAAATTCATTCACTTTAATAGAATATAATCATGTGATAATTCAAAATCATTAAGAACCCTAGAATTTACAAGTTATCATGGCCGTAAGTCTAAATGGTCATAATATAATTTCGTAAGGCTCAAAAAGGCGCAAAAAAATGTTTTCTTTCTACAAAAGTTCACCAAATAACTCTGATCCGATATAATTGTGAAATTGACGATTTAAAGTAAAACCTACTCCATCCATTTCGCCAATTTTTAAACTGCTTTCTATTCATCCCGGCGGAAAACAAAGTGTGATACAAGCCCGCGCACTCCTTTGTTTTATGACCACCCTTCCGAAAATGACCGCATCTAACAGAGAAAGGTCCGCTCAAAAGGCAGTAAGCAATCACCGCCAGAAAAAGGACCATAAGTCGTCCTCTTCACCGAACTTCACTCACGACACAATTCTATTAAGTATATCCATAAAAGGTCCATTCAGAGTCAGAAAGGACTCTCCACCCCCTCTCAGTGTAATGGAGCCATTCGCATGCGGGGCCTCCTCCCCTTTATAGCCCTGTTTTTGTGCGGTGGCCCCCGGGCGAGGAATTTATTTTATGGATGTTTAATTCAATGGCACGAGAGCAGAGGGCCAATGGGGTGATGATGTGGCTGAGGGGGGGGGGCATGTTCGATATTAATCCGTTCCCCCCTTTCAATCGGTAATTGGGGCTCGGAATCAGATTGGAATGCCCTCCGAGGTGAGCATCTGACAAATGGGTGTCGTTTGATTAAAACATGCGCAATAAGATAGTCATCTCCACACATGGCTGTTCATCTGTGGGATGATATTTATTGGCCATCAAAGGATGGACGCGCGTTCCTTTCAGTAATTTGATTAGCAAATTTTTTCCCCTTCAATTCAATCAGGGAAGAAGACCTCTCTGATTCAAAGAAATGACTAACAGGTTCGCAATTAAGAAGCAGTTGAAAACTGTTGATTTGTTATACAGAAAACTTCAAAATACAAGCTAATGTAGTTTACATTACGAGATATGGTTAAGTTATAATATATTTGCTACCGTTAAAGCTCGAAAACCGTTAATGTGCAAATTATGCAAATTACCTAGTTAATCTGCAGATTAACTGATTTGCTCCGTTTCAGTGCAGAATCAAGAATTTCCGCATTTTGACTAGGTTATCTTCACATAGTGGTTTTCGTATTGTTATATTGTTGAAGTTCAAAAGTATTTCACTCATTTCCCTTCTGTTAGGAAATTAAGGTGGTTGGTATTCCATTTGTATGATGCCGTACTAAAAAGTGATACGAGTTTCTAGCGAATGTGCGAGATCTGCAATGGTAAATACCAATCCACAGCCCAATTGAAAAAAAGAATTTTGATTGAACGTTTGACTCATCCCCACACATACACAGAATAATTTATCCTAAACTATTTTATGAACATAGTGGGAAGAAACAGTAAAAGTATTTGATAAAAGACTCCGTGAATTAATTTCCTTATTTTATAATAATATGTTAAACCATCTGATTCTTTGCATTGTAGTGTTTTAAAAAACTTGATTCTCTTTATACATCAAAAAATAAATAAACAACGTTTAACGCATATAGAAAAGTTACTGTTGTTCCACCAAAAATTTTATTTTCACTTTAACGTGTGCCTAGTAAGTAGTGTGTGTAGATTATCCAGACAATTCACAGATTATCTAAGTAATTTGAGAAATGAAAAAAATTTTCGCACTTTAATGGATTACCCTAGTTTATGGGCAAATTATAACCGGCTAAACTGCAGATTAACTGATTTTTGGACCTAAGTGGTAACATATATTTTACTAAATTTCTTTTCATGAAGAAAAAATGAAGATATTCTATTAAAGCTCTTTGCTGTTTTTAAATGTAAGTATTTGTTCATTTTTATATTAACTAGTTATCAACATTTTACTTAATAATTTACATCAAGTGCATTGTAAAAAAAAAAGAGCTTGTTAATCCAAATTTTATTCCATTTTGTTTGGATTTTGATAGATAAAAACAACAACAAAAAATGCAAAAACTGCATTCAGCTTTTCATTACATAACACATTTAAGAATTAAAGTATAATAAATTTTAACCACATGTTATTACTTGATATAGTTATCTTTCTACAATTTTCAGTTTTCTTCCTCAATGTTGTTTAAAAAAATTCCTCAGAAATTTTTCTTTTTCCTTTGGCATTCTATATTACTTTCATTCGAGGTTGCTCATACTAAAAATCTTTTGCTGTTCCTTTGACAGTAGTTTGGGAGCATTTCTGATCCATATAAAATGCACAGCTTTGTGTCTTTTAATTGAGCCTTCAAAGTGAAACATCCTGGATATTCAAGATCTCAGCAGGCGCCTCTCTCTCACTGAAAACTTTGTTTTTAAGGATACTGATACCCAGTAAGAATGGGAGACATTCCCATTATCTAACTATCGCACTTGGGTGGATTCAAAACTCAAACCCACGCCTCTCCGACGATTGTGAGCAGGCAATTAAACACAACACAAAAAAATTCAGCTCTCAATCATTTCTAAAGCCGCCCATCCGGTATAGTGGTCAGTGAAGCTGACTGCGGTGCCGCAGGGACTGGGTTCGAATCCCGGAGAAAGCATGGATGTTTGTGTTGTAATCCTTTCTTCTGTCTGTGTTGTTTACCCCCGTGTTATACGTTCGGTGGTGCACGGGGTTTAATAAATGTTTTTAAAAAAAAATCATTTCTAAACTCATTCAAGAAATGTTCTATATGGTGTTCATCGTTTTCTACTGCATGTTGAAACTGCAAGACATCGTGTTCATCACCATTCATAATACATTATGAAGGGGGTACATAATGCGTACTTCGATTTTCGCCAAGCTTTCAATCGTACCATTGAACAAAACGTTTTAGGAAACCTCTAAACCTGAAGTGTGATTATACAAAGCGTCTGAAAATGAAGGGTTGATTATTTTGTCATTTTTGGAATGGATATTCAGAAGCTGTTTCATTTGTCTTGCAATGTGTGGAGTAGTGACATCTTGTAAAAAAATTATTCAGCCCAAGCATACACACCGTTGAAATCATTTGGAATGATCTAACTGAGTAAAAGCCATTGACGGTACAAATAACAGATGTATCCCCTCGAAAAAAATAGGCCAACAATAAATGCTGCCGTGTATCCGTACCACACTGTGGCCTTTCCAAAATAAAGTTATGGGTTAATTTGTAAACGGATAGCTGTAGCCCACCTCTGTTGTTCTTGTTGGTAATGCCATCTGTCTGACGTAGTCAGATAGAGGCCCACGAAATACATCACGGCAAAGGGCCAGATTTGAGCATCATACAGGTGACAGTACGTTTTGATTCGGTTCCACCCCAATTTTGAGGGAGAACGCCCTGGAGATGGCCAGGGTCCTCCTACCTCTCTTCCGCTTCAACCAATGCCAAGGCACGGTGGCTACGCCATGCTGCGAAGGCACTAAACATTTACAAACATCTATGCCTTCTCTGGGATTCGAACGAAGGCCCAGCAGTCAGCGTCACTAACCATTATACCGGATAGGCAACCGCCCACATATTCAAGATGGAAATTGGCATCGTCTGCACACAATTCTTTTTTAAGACCTTACGTTTTATACTTCTATCTGAGTAAGATTCTCATATTGGCAGTCATCAAGAAGCAATTCTTTAATATGCGTAACCTGAAGCGAATTGCGCTGCTAAATGTTCCTTTCAATTTTACGAACCTTCTTTCTAAGGTTAGAGAACATTCCCATGCGATTTCTTACCTCTTTTTGCTATACTATCGTACAAACAGATTTTCAACTGACGTCGAATCTATTGTTTTCCTCCCTCTGGCCGGTCTCTTCCAATTTATAAATCCTTTTCTGTATATCCTTGACCAAGCATCGGACATTCTTCCTTAAAAGTCCAGAACTTCTTCAGAGAGCACAGTCACCTTGGAAAACAGCTTCTCAAGCAGATTTCATTGACAGTGCCATGATGAGCTTCTTAGACACAGAATAACAAGTTTAATGTGTTATATGAATTTTTTATAATTAACTACTGTATTAATTTGTTCATCATGGTTACTACAGTGTCATCTATTAATAAAATTTCGAACTATTGTTTTTTTCACCAGACAAATTCTTACGTATGTTCAGATCAAACTACAGGACGGGATGATTCAAACGTGTGCCCCCCCCCCTATAACCTTTTTAAAGGGAGATTTCAGGTAATTTTATCGATTTATCAGCTCCTTATTGAAAGAAAACCTAACAGACGAACTGATAACGATGAGCGAAGAAGTGGGTATGAAACCATTAGGAGTGAGTGAATATTTACGTCACACTGTTCAGGAAACCATTAGGAGAAAAAAGGTATTAATAGAAGCTAAATTTCTAGTTCGATGAAGCTGTAAAGAAATGGTTTCAATATGATTTGGAATCTTCAAAACGAAGAAAATTGATCAGAAGAAATATGTTTCTGCACAAAAAGGGACAAACCATGTTCACTCATTAAAAAAAAACATATTACCTTTTTCTTTTCCATTGCTATTCTTCATTGCTCACTAACCGACATAAAATAAGTAAAACAAAAAAATTGTAAATATTTTTAAATTTAATAAAAAGTTAATATTTTTGAAAATTTTCCATGAGCTAGTGAATATTAACGTTGTACTATTCAGCGGCTCTGGGGCTTTTGGCGACGGACCTCGTAATTTTGAACCATGGTCAAGTGACGAAGACGACACTTGAGCTTGCATCCTCTCTCCTAACTTCCACACTACACTAACGGGAGAACATTGAGCTCCGACAGATTTAACGTTCATTGCCCCCTACACGATGGGTCGAAAATTTTCCATAGCTGTGAGAAACTGTATTTTTACAGCCTATTTTGCAGGTTTAGGTATTACGTAACATTTGACAGTGTTTTTTGTTGATTTGTGCAGAAGTCAAATTTTTGCTATACAGAATAATACCCTTCGGCGAAACCATCAACATATTTTTCAGATTGGAGAACCCTCTCCTTCCATTGAGCAAGATCTGTTTACACCACTGGATCTGGAGGAGGTGTTTAAAAAATTATGCAGGGATGTACTGCTACGTTTTGAATGAATAGACATACTTCCAGTTCTGCTTTAAAAAAAAGAAACATTTTAAATGAGACAGTAATTATTTGTCAGATTATTTTTTCACAGTCGATAGCACAGGTGGTCAATGCCCCAATCAAAAGTGTAAGTAACCATTCCTATTACAGACTCCATCAAGAGATAAGCATTTGGAGAAGAACGCCGCTGAGTCCTCGTAAAGGACCTTTTACGGCCCTCGTAAAGGCCAGAAGGTAGAGAATCATGCCGAAAAGAAAGGGTTGAAGGCCAATAAAGAGATGGCTACCACTTTATGAAGCCCAAAGATTTCGGATGTCCAGATTCCCCTGAGATAGAGAAGGAGGGAGGGGGGGGGTCATTTTGTGTTGATAGGCGATATATATATAGATTCATTTGAGGAATTAGAGTGACACACTAGAGCAGAGATTGTGTCTTACAGTCATGTAAGGTCAATGGATTTTTCTGAATGAATAAAAATATTTTTGGTAAACTTATTTTCGTATTCTTATTGTTATGCATTTTTTATTCGTCAATAGAATGCATTACCTGAATAATAGATGCAGTGAAAAAAATCTATGAAATTTATTTATTTATTCATTGAAGAGTTTTTGTCCGCCTGCAAAATTTTCTTCGAAATCTTTTATCAATATGGATGAGTTTAAATAAACATTCCGAGCTGCAGCGCGTGAAAATTAACCTTTTTTTTCTTAAAAAAAGAAAAGAAATAGTAAAACACTTAGAATAAGGGGAATTTTTCTTGTAATTATTGCAGATAAATGATGGCCAATATAACCGAGTGGACATGGCTGAAAAATCATAGCCAGTGTTGTTTTTGTCGAGTTGTAGATTCAAGTCCTTGAAAATCCGGCGGGTATGAATATGCCTTTTTAAATTTGTGAAGGCTCATGTTCGTATAAATGAGTGAAAGTGAGAGAGTGAGACTTTCTTACGTCCCCCTCTCTACAAAGCAACACGAGGGCTATTGGCGACGAACCTCATCATTTTGAATCTCGGTCAAGTGACGAGGACGTCACATGAGCTGCCCCCCCTCCAAACTACCACATCACACCAAAGAGAGAACATTGAGCCTCTGCCTCTTTTACGCGGTGGGTCTTCAGTGCCCCCAGGACTTGAACCCACGACACGCCGGCCCCGCTTCGTGATCATGACTACTAGGCTTCCGTGGCCACTTAATGTTGGTGTGATATGGAAGTTAGGAGTGTTGGGGATCAACTATCATCACTTGATCGCTGTTAGAAATGACGAGGTCTGTCCCACGCTGCTTCAGAGTGTGATATTAAGGAACAAGCAAATGAATGAGATCTGACGAGTGAGAACTTTTCTAAATATTTTTTTTAAAAAGAAAAAAGGCTTCATTTTTCACCCCTTTAAATCCACTCAGTGACAGCTCGTGTAAGAAAAAGATAAATGTTTTGCTAGAAAATCTAAAAACTAAATTTATTAGATTCATGTCGGACTAGTAGGATTCGACCCTTTATATAAACACAAATAATTATTCCCGATAATGAAACTCGTAGTTAAATCCGAAAATCAGAGTGGCAGTACATACCAAGTCTTTTCGTCTAATGACTGCAACTATTGTCGTAACCGAAGGGTTAGGGTCTAGAATGGGTGCTTTGGCAACTGATTCTTCGTTTTTAATTCTGATGCAACTAAAGACTCATCATGTAGCAAAACTGATGCACATTGCCGACGAGCTTCAAAATCCTTTCGTTGGTGGGTAGGTTCCCCACTCAGATGCTGTCCTCGTCTCTTGACCTTGGATAAAAATGATGAGCTATGTCACCCAAAGTGGTCATGTTGCTTTGAAGTATACATTTAAAAAATCAGTCAATCGTCAAATTATTGAAATATGTTACAAAAATAATCACAAAGCGCTTTTCTTGTCAATATTTCAAACTCACTTCGAAATTGGAGGTCAGTGTTGTTTTTCCGTTTATTTTTGTAACGAATACGGAAATTAAGACTCGTTATTATTTTTTTCAGGATTTGTGTTCGATTGGAGCTCCCTCGTTTCTTGTCCAGTATCTACATGAAAACCCAGCAGAAAGCTTTGCAGAGGTAAGGAATGGAACCATTTCACGCTCAACTACAATATCTCAAAAAAGTGATGCTATTTCAAGTCAGCTTGTAAAATTATGAGAGGCGCATTTTTCTTCCCTAAGTACATTAATAAATAGAAACACATTTATTCAGTAATCACAACATAATTTTTTAAAAATATTTTAATGATTCGATACTGTTTTCGCTCATTGATTGAGCCAAACATAGTGAGAAAATACGTCAATCGATAAGTTAGAATATATATATATACTGCTGTTTCTAAAAAGGCATTACCACGAAGGAATCATCAGAGTGGAATGAACTTTGCTGCAAATATAGGATGTTGCGTAAAATAGTAAAGTATCAGAGCTACCGCATAGGCGTGGCGTACGCAGCGTCCTCTGAACTGATGCTGAAAGCGTATAAGTAGAGGGCTGTTGAGGGACGTTGAAAATATCTAATGATTATTTGTTAATGGCGAACGTTTAGTGAGACCTAACTATGCCTTCACGACGAAATAAGGAGAAATTCCAACAACTTACGGAGTTTGAACGGAGGAGGATTTTTGGCCTTCGAGAAGAAATATTTTCTTATCACGCAATAGAAGCTCGTGTGCAGTGGAACAGTTCCACAGTGATATGAGTTTGGAGGCAGTGGACCGACGAGCACGGAACAACTCGAAAAACTGGCAGTGGACGACGGAAGGTGGCGTCAGCTCGCGACGATCGACACCTGATCTGCATGGCGATGAATAACCGTACAGCTTTCTCCAGGCAGTTGGAAGCACGTTGATCTACTGCTACAAGTGTACTAATGTAGGTTTCGTCAATTCGTCGACGTCTGCTGCACCGTGGATTGCGTACAAGGGTGCCTTTATACAAGATCCCCCTCACGGGAAACCATTGATGGCTGCGTCTGCAATGGGCTCATGAGCAAACAGCCTGGCAAGCTGATTGGCACGAAGTTATCTTTTCAGATGAATCATGCTTCAATTTGTGAGACCATGATGGCCGCATTCGGGTTAGACGCTATGCAAGGGAATGCTGCCTTTCAGAGTGCGTTATCGAACGACATAGTGGCCTAACACCCAGATTTATGATTTGGGGTGCGATTTCGTATCATGGACAATCCATTCTGCTACGAATTGAGGGTAATCCCAATAGCAACAGGTACATCCGTGAAGTGCTACTGCCCGAAGTCATTCCCTTCCTTCAAGACATCCCTGGAGCTATCTTTCAGCAGGATAATATACGCTTACAAGTGGCAAAGACTGTTCGAGACTTCTGTTCAGCAAAACACATGCAACTTCTTCCTTGGCCGTCTTATTCGCCGGATATGTCGGTTATTGAGCACGTGTTGGATTTGATTGGTCGGTGTCTCGCTCGTGATCCACGTCCTGCAGTTTCAAAAGATGAACTTTTGCTGCGCATACAAGCAATATGGACTTCTCTTTCACAAGCAGACATTCAAAATCTGTTTGACTCCATGCCACGTCGTATTGCAGAACTTATTGCAGTGCGTGGTGGCTATGCCAAATACTGATTTCGGACTTAATATTGTTTCCTTGCTTTTAAAATTTCGTCATTTATTTATACTAATACAAGTCACTTGTGCATTAAATTTCATTTAATTCTGATGATTCCTTCATGGTGTTGCTTTTCTTACAAACACACAGTAGTGTATATATATTTTTTTATATATACAGTAGCGGCACACAAGAATTTTTCAACGGGGGAGGGAGGGGGGTCCAGGGTCAAAATTCCACTATTCTCGCATCATGCTCCAAAACGCCGCCCAACATATTCTTTTGATTTCGTCGATTTTCGGTAACAAAAAACAGTAAAAAGTTAATGATTGAATGAATAATTAGCATTAATTAATAAAAGTAATTACTAATAACATATACTTAATGAAATTTTACGTACTATATACATAGGATTATTGTCAATTGAAAAGAAATCAAAGGCTTTGGGGGTTCCGGACCCCCAGGATTCCCTTCTTGTGTGCGTCACTGATATATATACTTGGATTTTATTTCATTATATCTAAACTTATAAAAGAAATCGGTGGCCTTGGTAGCCCAGTGGTCATTGTCACAAATTCGTGGCCAGCGAGTCACGAGTTTGATCCTTAGTGTCATTGTCGGTTCAGTTTCCAGTCCAAAATTTTTCGTACGAATTAAATACGTCTAACGTTGTCAGTGGGGCAAGATTTTGAAAAGCTAACATTTTTTTTTGCTGGAAATTTTTTTTTTTAAATTAATATTTTTTTTCTTAAATAAAGCCTTTTTTTTTTTTTGGAATAATATTTCTGGAAGACATTCAGCTGATAGCAATTTTATTTCTTTCTGCGACATCTTTTAAAGTGAATGGAACCTGAAGTTGAAATAGAACATCTTACGCAATTCTGGAATGAATATCTCTATGTCAAAATTACGCTGTCTTCGTCTTCTGACACAGGTGTCGTCGTCGTCACTTGACCGAGGTCGGTCTTCAATAGTCTTCGCGTTGCTTTCAAAAGAAATGTTAATATTTAGTCGATTCCTTGATGTCCGAGAGCAGGGCTCGAAATCAGAAGCTTCATTTCAAACAGAAAAAGGATTTTAATTTTACCTTAATATGAACACACTAGGTCATACACACATACCTGTTAATCATATAATGTCCTTAAAATTATAAAAAACATTTTCAAAAACTGCGCAGTTTTATTAAATTTTTGTCATTCCATACAACGAAAATCCATTCGGTGTTAAAAGTAAGAAATGAAATATGAAACATATCATAGAAATAAGAAAAACAAAAGCGAGCTGAAGAAGAAAGAAAGATATACTTAAAAAAATAGGACTTTTTTTTTAACGATACTGAAATCAGAACATTAATTTAGAAATTCATTTTTCTAAGTGAAACAATTGGCTGAAAAATTTAAACCTTCTCATTATCATTAAACAAAGAATGTGTTTAAATAACTTTTAAAATTGAGCGTTCGCATAAGCCATTGGTATTACTATTAAAATTCGACCAAAAAGTTGAGATAAATCAGAGCGAAGCGAGAATAATAATAATAAAAACATAACCGTCCCTAATGGCGTTCATCGCGCGTTCTTCCAAAAACGACCCGTTTTACGACCCCCGCCCCCGCCTATCTGCGAAAATAAAAGCTTCGAAACCCGGACTCGTAAAGCGGACAAGCGCACGCTGCAGATTTAACGTTGCTACTCCAGAGGTTTTAATTTTTAATGGCCTCGCCGTTGCCAGCTCTCCTAATGGAATACGGGCCGCATTAACCAACGCATAAAGACGCTTTTTAAAGAGACTCGAATCGCCCCCTAAAACTCTCCGCAGCGGGTCCTCGTAAATCGAGACGTGGAATTTCGGCTGTGCTGATTGCGACCCACACGTCGGACAGGGGAGGGTCAAGAGTGGTCAATTGCGGAATCCGTCTGCTCTACCTCATCCAATAAAGTGGCTCTCAGAGATCAAATAGTGTGGGTAGATGATGGCTGAAATAATTCGGTCATTTTTATCATGTGTGGGGGGGTGGGATTTCTTTCGATGCCTGTAAAACAGGGGTGGGCAAACTTTTCTAGGGTACGGACTACTTCAGATTTTTTTCAAGGTGTTGCGGTCCACCCATAGGTGTGTTGAGGTAAGAAAAACCTACAATATTTATTATAAATTAATAATAAATACGGAATATGTGTACTTACTTGCATAACTAAAATTTTAAAAAAACTTCACACTTTTAAAATCGTATTTGAAGATAAACACAAGATACAAACATAATAATAATAGCCACAAATATAAAAATACCAAAAATTGCATTTATTTATAAAACAACTCAAAATATTAAAAAAAACCCCATTTTTATCTAAAGTCAATTCTCGTTGCTATAATCTGTAGAAGACAGTCCGCATACTGTCAATCGATCTTGTATATTTAGGTATATAATTACTAACTGCTAATCTTCAAGCGGTCACCAAGAAATGTCTTGGCTGTCCACCGGTCGATCGCGATGGACGTAATGCCCACACCTGCTGTAAAGTATAAAATTAGATACTGACGACTGTTTAAAAAATTTTAACGATAATGTTCACTAAAACATTTCTTATTCATACGAAATATTTCTTGAGTGGACTAAACTGAAGTCTCTCGCTCGCATTTCCTAATTTTTGACTGACAACTTGTCGTGTATCATAACCTCCCCTAACATTATCATCACCTCGTCTAGTGTTACTCATATTTAAATGTGTAGGCGGGTTAACGAATTCACAAGATATCTTTACAAATCACAATATTTATTAATATTTCTTAATCAAGGAAGGTCATATATACACTATTCAAATATAAGAACAATAAAACACAGTGGAGAATGAGAAGGGGTCACTAATTGCGGAACTACGAAATCTAAACTGAATCCACGAAAGATAAGCGCGTACAATTACAGCTACACATGTACACATAATTACAATTCTTAAGTCACTAACCTGATTTCTTAAACTACGGCAGGTTCGTCTTGTGGGTCCTTTGGATCTTGATTGGATCGGATCAAAGCTAGAATTCCCTCTTTAATATACGACTTCTATCTTCAGCTTTTCCCGTAGCTTTTCTACGGACTAATTTTATCAACAACTGTGAGTTGGATTCCCGACGCTTCGATTCACTTTTCTTTACAAAATCTACCTCTTCACTTGACAACTCTTTCTCATTTCATTTCATTCTCTCTCGATAACTCGCTAAACCCGAACTTATATAAAATATCTCATTTGCATAAATCACGCTTTGGCTCCCGGTGGAGATTGGTTGAAATAAATAAAATTTGAAAGAAATATGTAGAGGATTAGTAAAGAACCGTACAGATCCGTCACAACCCCCTCCGAGAAAAAAGCGTGACTTATTGAAGGTCTAAACGACCTGAAAGAACTCACGTAACACGCCTAATGCCTGAAAAACTCTGAACCTGCACAAAATTTTAACTCTCTAACTCTAGAATTTTTAATTAAACTAGCACACAGAAATGATTACTCAAAGGGGCACTCCAATTTATTTTATTAATCTTTCACATATATTGTCCCTACAGTGCATCCCATTCGGGAGAAGATCAGGGGAAAACCTAGGCTTTAGGAAAAAACCCTGATCATGCACTTTACTTAAGTACTAATAAATATAAAAATTTTACAATAATATCTTCATACGACATCATTCCTTCATCTCATCACTATGTTCAGGGACTGCTGCCCTGAAAGGAAACTATATCAATTTTCTTTTTAAAACATGACATTGAATGCACAGAACCTTATATAACTTCCTTATTGACAGAAATATGGCATACATTATATTATATATATATAGTCTCAAATCAAAATAACCTTCATCTGGTTTCATTTTCAAAAATTCCCAATCAATCGCGCTGCACTGTTAATGTTTTTGTTAGTAATCTCCTAATTACGCCGCTCCCCGAAACCAGATACTACTTATACATCTTAATAATTACACACAAAATATATACATTTTTCACATACAATATATTACAACAAACAATACAAGTAATCTCACATATAAAGCCACGTCTTTAATGTGTAGCAAAACAAATACAATCCAACAAATGTTTTTCAACAATTTGGAAAAAAATTAAATACAAAAGCTTTTTCAATCGATATGAAAATGCACACAACGCAGTGACAACTTTTGCAATCTAATTTTACAAAAAAAAATAGACTAGACCACATAGAAAAAACTCTGAACTGTCTGTCAGAGGAAAATAAACAAATTAGAATTATACAACCTGGCTAGTCTTTAAATCCAATCTGCATAGGCTTTGTCTCCAACCACGGCCTCTGTACTGGATGACCTTGTCCTAGGGCTATCTTTTCTCCGCTCCAACCTTCTGGGTCTCCTCCATTGAGTTTGCTGTAGTTGATATGCTCCTGCTGGGGCGTTCCCTCCTTCTGCGGGATTCCGATTCTGGCTGCTGTCCACTCGTCGTCGGCTCCGGAGGTCGTAAGGGCAGTTCCGTTCTTGCTGGACTGGACGGGCCCTGTTGCATCTGATTTTTCTCCTTTCATCTCTGCGGGATGGTCCTGGAATTGTTCCTTCCGATTGCTTCTCGGATTCCACTTTCCTATACCGCTTTCTTGACGGACGAGACGGCATGGACGAGGAAGACTTTCTCTTGTCACGGGTTGCATGGGCCTCTGGTCTCTTCCTTTGTTGGCTCTGTACCCAAGATTCGGGCCTTCCTCTTTTCTCCCTCTCCGTCCAACGTGGCGTCCCTTTCCTGCAATTATACACTCCCCCCCCCCTGGTGAAACAGTCGATTCCGTCCGCACACGCTTTTTTCTTCTCACCTCCTCTCCATCGCGTCTATTCCTGACTACATCTCCACTACCTTCCAAATTTCCTGATTCTGATCCTCTACGACAATTCCCCTCACTTTTTGATTGCACTACTCTCGGCTGCCTATCATCCGACCTGTCTGATGCTAGTGCATTATGATCACTACTTCCCACAATTTCCGATTCGGCAACACTGTCTTCTGATTCTCTTTGATGGTAAATTTTCACCTGATCCATATTAACCGTTATTCTTTTACCAAACGTTAATATTACTAAATTATTATTTTTCACACTCAAAACTTTATAGGGGCCCTCAAACTTTGGCATACATTTTCCCACCATTTTCTTACTCGCCGAACTCAACGGGTGAGTTTGAACCAACACTAGATCATCAACCTTCACATTAACTTCACGTCTCCTTTTATTATAATATTTCGCCCACTTCTCGTGCTGCCGCTTAGTATGTCTCCTAGCCTCATCAAACAACTTTTCTATATCTCCGCAAACTAAGTCTGATCCATCAGTTACCATTACTAATTTTTGAAATGGGGTGATTAAATTTCGACCTAAAAATAATTCCGCCGGTGTTTTACCCGTTGTTTCATGTACTGCTGTCCTCAAAGCGTAGCTAAACTCACGGAGAAATTGGTCCCAGTTAGTATGATTATCCGCGACAAAACTCGAAATCATCTGTAGAGGAGTATGATTAACTCCTTCCGTTTGATTAGCTTGTGGACGATATACCACAGTTTTAACATGTTTTATGTTCAACCTGCGACACACTTGCTCAAAAATTTCGGATGTCATTTGGGGGCCGTTATCGCTAATTAACTTTACAGAAGCTCCATAACGCGAAATATAATTCTCAAAAAATGCATTGGCAATTGCCTTAGCCGAAGCTTTTCTTAAGGGAACTATTTCAACCCACGTAGAAAAATTATCCGTTATTACTAAAATAAACTTATAACGTTCCGGACTAGTTGCAGGGTATGGGCCTAATAAATCTAAAGATACGATTTCATTCGGAAAATTTGTTACTGTCGGAATTAATCGACCACCTGGTAATCCGTTATTATAATTAAAGTTTTGGCAACGATCACAGGTTGATACATATTTATATATATATTTACGCATGTACGAAAAATAACACGCGTCTTTTAATTTTAAGTAGGTTTTCCTTTTCCTAGATGGCCCGCCATCGGCGAGTCATGGAATTCTCGTATAACATCCTTACGTAATGTTTTGGGTATAAATATCCTTAATTCACCTAGAGTGGTTGTATATTTTGCATAATATAACAACCCATCAATTATTTTAAAATCGCGGGACCAATTTCTACAGATTGACTCATTAATTGAACTATCGTCAGGATTTTCTTAAAACTTTAATATATGATCTAACTCTGGATCATTCTTCTGTTCTTCTCTCAACTGTTCCCTAGACGATAATACCAACGACCTAATCACCGCACAAGACATCTTTGCTTCCTCATTACTATCTAACGGGTTTCTAGACAATATATCAGCCAGCACATTTTGCGTACCTGGGCGATGCTCCCATTCCACACTAAAATCTGCCAACTTAAGCGTCCACCTTATCATTCTAGACGACAAATTCTTCCCGTTCGTTAATTTGGTAAGTGCTGCATGGTCTGTTATCACCTTCACCGGCAAAGATCCGAAATAAGTGCGATATTTATTTAACGCCCATATGACAGCCAAACATTCACGTTCCGTCACACTATAGTTTCTCTCTGCGCGGTTTAATGTTCTTGAGGTAAACGAAATAGGCCTATTATTCTGCGTCAACACTGCTCCTACCCCCACTGAACTTGCATCCGTATAAAGTTCAAAAGCTTTGGAAAAATCTGGTAACTGTAACACGGGAGCTTCCGTCACTGCTTTCTTAATACGATCAAAGGCTTCCTGCACCGATTCCGACCAACTGAACTTAGAATTTTTCCGTTTTAAACCATACAAGGGTTCACACAGGTCTGCGTAGTCCTTAATAAACTTTTGATACCAACCCGTCATTCCTAAAAATTTTGCTACCTGTTTCGCAGTTTTCGGAGGTTTCATTTCATGAATTGCTTTTACTTTCTCCTCGTCTGTTCTAACTCCTTCTTTATTAATAACAAGACCCAAATAACGTAACTGTTCCCTCGCGAAATAACACTTCTCACGATTCAACGTTAAATCAGCCTCTTGCAACAATCTGAATACTTCCCGTAAGTGCTCTACATGGCGCTCAAAAGATGGAGATGAAATGATAACATCGTCCATGTAGCAGAAAGTGAAACGCCAGAGAACTGGTTTAAGGATTATCTCAATTGCCCTCTGAAAATTTGGAGCTGCACCCGAAAGGCCAAATGGCATGCGAGTAAATGCAAAAGTACCATTTTTTGTAACAAATGCCGTCTTCTGAATATCTTTAGGGTCTACCGCCATCTGAAAGTATCCGCGGCGTAAATCAAGTGATGACATAATTTCGGTGTGTGGAATATTAGTGATCAAATCATCACTCATTGGTAGCGGATATCGTGGATACCTCGTGATCGCATTTAATTTTCTATAATCTATTGCGAACCTATAAGCTTCTGGGTCGTCTAACGGCAACCCGTTTTTCTTCCGACATAAAACAACTGGAAACGCGTAAGGCGATGTTGTTGGAATTATAGGCGGATGTACTGTGGCGGAATCTAAATAAGCCAGTAACAGCCTCCGGACAGGAGTGATCACTTTTGTCTAGTGGTAAGTTACGCGCTTACGAATCGGAAGGTACCGAGTTCAAACCTCCGATAGGGTCACTAATTGCGGAACTACGAAATCTAAACTGAATCCACGAAAGATAAGCGCGTACAATTACAGCTACACTTGTACACATAATTACAATTCTTAAGTCACTAACCTGATTTCTTAAACTACGGCAGGTTCGTCTTGTGGGTCCTTTGGATCTTGATTGGATCGGATCAAAGCCAGAATTCCCTCTTTAATATACGACTTCTATCTTCAGCTTTTCCCGTAGCTTTTCTACGGACTAATTTTATCAACAACTGTGAGTTGGATTCCCGAGGTTTGAAGGACGTGATCAAGGTAGCTGAGAAGTCAAACTTGTGACCGGCCTTGCTTTTGTCGAGTCAAGGGTTCAAAGTCCTCTAGGACAGTGCACCCAAAACTTTTTAACACCGCGGACCGGTCAGCATTTGATAATATTTTCGCGGCCCCCTGTGTCTGAGGTGTTAGTTGCTTACCTTTTGGATAGTTTTTATTTAATAATTTTAGGGTACTATACTAGGGTTTTAATAATGTTGACTGTACGTAAACATGCCTTCAAAGTAAAATACAGTTCCACCAAAAATGAACGTAAAGCAATTTAAAATTTTAACTCTCTTAAAGACTGAATTTATGAGAACAGCAACGGGATGGTTCAATCTGAGGATGATTGAAGGTAATGACACCCGAAGTGTGTTGCTTACGTACAGTTTATTCCATTGTTTTGTTATGGTTGCTGTCACTGCAGAGAAAACTCTTTGCATTCCATTTTGCAAGCATTGAAATCAAACTGAATTTAACAAGACTGAATTCTGAACAAATGATGTGTGAGAACTGAATTCTCAACATCATCATTTTATTGATAGAGGTTTTGTAACTACAGTTGCCAAAAAAGGGCAATTAAACTTTACATTTAGTCTCGTTCTCAACACTCCCCCTCACACAGATAGGCTGTCGGAAATGACATTCGGGATTTGAAGTTATTCCTTAGCAGTTCGTGGGTCTTTTTTGTTTCAGAAGTACCTTTATTTCACAATTGTAGTTCACGATATTTGGCGCATGTGCCGTATTGGTGCGGCTTTAGGTCTCTCAGCTCCCGATTAACCTCTCGTCCATAGCTCTTCAATGAATCAATCATGGGAAGATGGGCAGTTGATCTTGATGTACCTATCACATCAAGTGGGAATTTCGGAATCCAATTAGATTTCCTGCGTGACTTTGATAAAGTTCAGATACAGATCCTTAACCCCCTTCAATCTAATACCAAAGACTTTGTATCCGTTCTACTGAATCCGGAATATTAAAAAATTATGTTCCCCTAGTACTTCAGGTTTATCACATATTTATTCAGAAATTGGTTTTGTATGACTTATAATGATTTTGTGGTATTAGAAAAATGTTCGAAAAGTTGGATTAGAAGACGTTCAAAGAGTAGATATTCCTATCTACGTTCAAGGAGATAAGAAAAATGGATGTTGAAATGGGCGTTCATCTGTGGGAATCTGGACTGCATGCAGTTCTCAATCCCATATCTGGTGGTCTTCGATGTGTAGAGAGAGAATAAAAAGAGCACAAAACACTAAAGAGATTGATGAGAATAAAATGGCAAAAAAATATATCAATACATTGATATTCACCGTTGAAAGTTAATTAAAATAATTCTAGAATTTAAAACAATATCTGCTTTTCATATATTACCGAATTTTTCCCATTCTTATATACAATAAAGAAAAGTTTTCAAAATTTTGAGGACGCGTTTAAGTCTCAGGTCATTTCGACCCTTAAAAAAAACAAAATTCCAAAATAAATAAATATCTATAACGTGGCTGTAAGGATCTAGAGTATCCAAACCTGGTCAAGCATATGTGAGAGATCTAACAACGGGTCAAACATATATGTGAGTATCTGGCAGTGGGTCAGGTATATATAGAGAAGGAGCTGTGGCAACCAGAATAGACCGGATGAGACTGAATGAGACAGTGCCGATTAAGCTCATTTCGGGCCCTGGGCGCAGAAGATCTATGGGTCTCCTTGGCACTAGCGTATCAAAGTTTATAACCAGAAAATCTGGTTAAGTCCAGCTTATCTTGGCCCCTGGACACTCACCCCAAACCCCCAATGGATAAACCATCACTTGAACGAGAGCAACCTAAAGTAGATGGGAGGGAGAAAGCCGGAGGTGAAAAAACGTGGTCGGTCAGAAAAAGAACGAGGAAGAAAGAAACGACGACGATGTATTTTCAATCTAACTGAATCTTTTTAATCTACTTGTTTTGCTATACGTGTCCCTTAGTAAGATGAACATAAATTATCTTGACCGAATTTTGCAGTGATTATTTTTACCATTCGAACGCGACACCAGTCAGCAAAATCCTCAAAAAGAACCCAGAAGTTTATAGTAGTTAAGTACTTTAATTGGCGTTTATGAATAATGTTTTAAATGTAAAGTATTTAATTACCTCAATTACTATATTTGTCTCGTAATAGGTCTCGATGGAGGAAGAGGTTGGAGAACGGCAGCGCCTCACAGTGGCGGAAATTGGTCAAAAGCTGTTCCAGATGGCTGAAACATTTGAACAGACGAGGCACACTGAAAGACAGGTGAGATAAATAGTATTAATCAATAACAAGTCCTTTCCAAACGCGTTTGCGAATTCGCATTTGGAATGCCCCTTTATGGGAAAGTGTATATTTTTCTCAAGGGAAGGAATCAGCGAGGAAAGGAAGGGAGCTTTTATTAAGGTTTTTATGACCGGTAAGCAAAAGTTTCATTTTAATTTAAATATTACATCTCCCCGAGGAAAACTTTCTAGAGACATGTAACACCAAATCAAAAAAAAAAAAAAAAAAAGATTGTTAATTATAATAAAAAAGTATTTTATTTAAAAATTCATTTCATGTAATTGCTAATTTGAAAACATTCATTAATAAAGAAGAAAGCATAAAACACATCTATTACTTACTGATCCAATCAATAACATTAACTAGAAATACAAGGGGTGATCAAATGAAAAGGTACGAAACGACACGGTGGGTACAAATATAGACTTTATTCAAAATATACACCATAGGCCTGAGCACAACGATCCCACTGATGAACAAGCCGCAGGATTCCTTGTTCCCAGAATTCCTGTGGCTGTGACGAGACCCAGTCCTTCACAGTGTCCTTGAGTACGTCATCCGAGTTGAAGCGCTTTCCTTTTAGGTGTTTCTTCAGTGGACCAAACACATGGAAATCGCAGGGTGACATGTCCGGACTGTAGAACGGATGGTCCAACGTCTCCCCTTGGAACTTGTCCAGTTCCATTTGTGTGACTCTGGAGACGTGCGGACGCACGTTATCATGGAGCAGAACCACACCCTCCGTGAGCAGCCCCGGTCTTTTATTCTTGATGGACCTGCGTAGGCGTCGGAGTGTCTCACAATACACATCGGAGTTAATGCTTTTTCTGTGCTCGAGTAATTCTGTGCTCGCATCATTTGGACGGCGCTTTTTATAAGAGCCTTTGCTCTCTCCTACGCATGCGGGCACCCGCGCATGATCCGATCCCAGTCAGAGTCTCCAATGGCATCCCGAGATGTCTCGCTACATCCTCCCTTGGCGGAATATGCAAATATTTAACTGTTTCATTTTTATGTCGTTTCGTACCTTTTCATTTGATCACCCCTTGTAGATATGTGAGAAACTGATTAATACTTATCTCTAATTCACATTTCTTGTTTTTTTAAGCTAATTAAAACACCCGTGGCTTAATCTTCAAAATAACATTCCTGCTGGAAACAATGAATGCAAGAACTACAAGAAGAAAAAAATATCTGCAAGAAATATAGTGTTATTAGTTTCTAGCTGTTGAGCAAAAAAACCCTGATTATATGTACAATGGGATATTTATATAAAATCTACTAGTTGATATCCCCCAGTCATTTTTAAAAGAGGATCCAGTGTTCTTATTGTATACCGTATGACTAATGTGCTGTTTGTTGAATTGATATTCAGGATGTTGTCGAATTCAAACCAAAAAATTCAGAGGGGTGGTAATTGGCAGCACGGAGACGACAAACTTCCCCAGAACATGGGGTCACAAACCCCGTTTAGTCGGTGAAAAGCTCGATAACAGTTGCCGTCGGGAGGACGATAAACCGTTCAAGGCGAGTGGCCAAACGAATGTGGGGATATACATATACTGCCCGCGAAAGCCTCAATGGCGTAAAATATTTTGTTTTACTACAGCATGTCCTCCCGGAGATGCTGCAGTGAGTACCGGCCTCTAATTACCAGAACGAGTGGTTCATGCACGATGGTGCGCCTGCACATTTTTCGATTACAGTATTCCATGCTACAAATCTCGGGAGGTGTATTGGACGTGGTGAAACTGTTGCTTGGCCTTCACCGACCTCGATTCCTTGGATTTCTTTTTCACCTGAAATCGCTTGTGTATGAGACGCTGGTGGCTCCTGGGAAGGATCTCACGGCACGGATCATCGTCGCTTCAGATGACGTTGCCAGCACACCGGATTTGTTTGAAGGGGTCCGACAATCCTTCGGTTCCGGCAGGGTTATGACCTACGCGACGGCACTTTCGAACAATTCCTGCGAAAATCACTCATCGCTGCATTTCTAACGTCGAGCTGTGATGCATTGTTCGGATTGTAGACATGCTTTACTTCTAATAAATGTATTTCTTACGTCTTATTGCCCCTTTTCATTCCATTCGACATCACACCCCTCAGTTGTGAATTACTTCAGTTAAAGGCGGTTTGCAACCCCATGTTTTATGGTAATTTGTTGTCTCCATACAGCCCTCTGAATTTGTCGGTCGAATTCGGCAAAACTTTGTATATCTTTATGAAATGCTTTGAAAATATTTAAGTATTCAAACTTGTAAGAAATCGACTTATCAATTTACAAGCCCAAAATAAAACCAATCTTTAAGCAGCTGTGCGAAAATCGTAAGCTTTGGACATTTCGTTCGAGGTCGAAAACAACAATCGTTTCAATATTAAATTTTAAAAATTGGAAGCGAATTTAAAAAAACAAACAAATAAAAAACGTTTTTAAGTCCAAATCACCTCACCCATAGTTTCCGCATTACAAATTTCATGTACCTTTCGAGCCTATCGGTCTTTTTACGCCTTGTACGAATTCATTTTTGTTAACATAGCTTAGAAATTGTAATTTCAGTAGACCTCGCTTAAAAATATTCTTTTAACTAGGAATAGAATTTAGCCGTTGAAAGCTTGACTCCATTAGGCTCAAGTAGGCCAAACAGCGGATTTTAATGGCCATCTCATCAAGAAATCCAATTAATGGTATCTAGTGTTTAGAACTCTTCAGGGACTCGGTGCTCCAATCGAAATGACTCCTCCTTTTAACAGCCACCAGGGCGTCCTATGTTAATCGGCTTCGTTGACTAATGAGACCAGAGAAGAACGGAGCCGTAAACAAGGATGAAAAAGTAATCAAACCATCGACAGCACCTGTTTACAGGTCCTGTAAACTGTTAATGGCTTCATTTAGATATAGCGAATTGCAAGGCTGACCATACTGCACGTGAATTTTACAGCGCTATCTTTATCTTAGGGATGGATTTGTTCATTAAGCAAAGTTAATTACCCGTAATCTTGTTGCAGTATTAAAGTGGGAATAGGATAGGTACTCCTAAAAAGTTATGCAGCTCTAGAGTTTTATTTCTCGGCTTCGCCATTCTAATATCCTTCTGTGGATATAAAGATTTTCAAATAATTCAGGAAATAGTTTATTTTGCAAAATCATTCGAATTAAGAATTGTGATGAACTTTTACTTCCTAATCTGAAGTCTCATTCAACTCAATGTGGATAGTGTGATCTTTACATAGGACTTATTTTTAAAATAAATCAAGGTTGCAGTATACAGATTATATAATTGATTTATCCTTCGTCATTTCGAACACCATCGAATTAAAAGCATGACGCCTAAGTTGGTTCCTCTCGCTTCAGCGGGGCATCATGCAATGTCTTTCATATTCAGTTAAATGAATGGAAAGTAGTTTCTGTTACGACCTTTACCCCTTTTGGGCAGAGTTTATTAAGGTATCCTACTACTTGTGCGATAAAAAAAAATTTTTTAAATGGAGGTATGGGGATTTTTTGTTGTTGTTGTTTTTATATTTGTTTATTACATTTTAAGAAAAATATACTAAAATTAAGAAGAGAAAAAGAAATTATTATTACTAAAATGTGGGAAAAAATAGGTAAAAATTTACAAAAAATAGCATAAACGCGGCTTTTTCTGTACCAAAGGTTTATGAACAAATTTTCGATTTTTTCATTCTAATGTGTTGCAATGTTATTCATTTTTGAAATGATCTTCGGGATAAGACATATTTTAATTTTTACAAAAACTAGAGCACTTTATCTTAGTTATGATGTGAAATTCTTAAGAAAAACCAGTGATTATATTCACATAAGGGACTGTAAGTTTTTAATAAAACAGTGAATGATAAATCTGAAGGTTAAAACACTTCTACTATTATACAGAACATACACAAAAAATTTCAGTTAAATATTTTTCAAAACTTTTTTAGCAATCGAGTTTTTTAGCCGTTTGAGTATTAAAAAAAAAACATATTTCGAGTAAAACGCGTTTTAAAGTATGACATCTTGCTTAAAGTAAGGGCATCTGCTTTTACTAAAACACTTGTAGTTTTTGTCCTAAGGAACGGAAAATAATAAACTTGGTATTTTAATAAAGCTAATAAAGTGGACCATAAGGTAAAACCATAAAAAATTGTGCATTTTTGGCAAAATTCATAATTTTAGGGTAGTCGGATAACTTAAGAAAACAGATTTATTTCTAGGGGAGGGGGGGGGATTGTTTATATTTCAAGACAAGAAAATTAATAGAGAATCAGCAGATCAGAAAAATTATTATTTTTGGCATAGTTCTTCAGAGTACCCATGTCAGAGTAAAATAGCTACAAAAACTGCTGTAAATCATAAAGTTTTAATCATAAAATTACTTTGAAAAAACTTAAGCCCGTAACTGGCTCATTTATAGAGTCATCTACACTGTTCATTGTAAACTCATTCATTCTCTCTGCGCTGTTGTATTGTAAAACCCATAACAGTTATGGTATGGTACCTGATGCAGGGGTGTAGCTACCGCCGTATCAATGATGCGCCCCCTCCCCTCCCAGCTTCAAGGGGCCCAAAATGTGTCATCAAAAAATCTTAAAATGTTAAAAAGAGGGGCTCCAAGGAATTCAGGGCCCACTCAGGACTAGCTTCGCCAGTAAACTGATAAGAATTATAAAAATTTATAACTTTTCTTTTTTTCTTTTCACAAATCTTACATTTTTATTATTGTTTAGTGTTCTCTTTTCAGGAAAAGAAATCGAGAATAAGTCATTTGTGGAGGTGGTGGAAAAATTCCTGACCTGAAATGCTGCCGAATTGGAAATTGACTCTAAAAGAAAATTTCTGCTGGAAGCTGAAAAAGTACACAGGAAAAAGCCTTCATTTTGAATCGAATGAAACACTTCTTTCCTCTTTTACTCTCAACAAAGTATCTTGCGCCGAAGAAAATGCAGTTTGGTTATTTATTTGATGCAATCATAAACAATGTTGAATCAAAAGGAAACACAATCAGTACTAAATAATCAAAGCATACATTTTAAGCATTCGCCTGTTCTTGAAAAGAATGAAGCATTGCTATGTCGGAAGCCAGGAGCACAGAAAATTACAACAGCATTGCGAAGATCAAATAATGTTTGTTATGTCATGGAAAAGGCGTAGAACCTTTTTGTAACCAATTAATAAAAGTAATAATTAGTTATACGATTGAAATTTAAGCCCAATTCAAATAATTTGAAACGGGTCCAGTTTACCGAAGATAAAAGAAATAAGAATATTATCAATCATTTCAGCGATAGAATAAAACGGATGTGTGCGATATTATCTGAAGATAACTTTAAAAAAGGTTTTTGAAATGTATGATATTGTTGTACTATTTAATGGAAACACAACATAAAAATTTGGGAGTGCATAACTACATTTTGTTTGGAGTTTAAGTCATTGAAATTAAATTATAACCAATAACACAACAAATCTATGTTGGAATTCCTTAATCCAGAGTAAGGGGGTTTTCTAACAATGGAAGGGAATTTTGAAAAAACACATAAACAGAAAATTTAAATTATTTCATCTTGATATTATTCAAAAAATGTTGGATTATCTGAATTATTTTTTTTTATTAAGTTTCCCTTAAGATTTTATACATACTTTTTGTACTATAAAAATAAATAGATTTTTTGACAAGAAACAATTTTTTTTTCTGAAAAGTTATTTCTAAAACTATAATCCCGTGTAACTTTTAATCATAAAAAACTTTAAAAAAAGTTACCGTTTTCTAAAATATAAGAAAACAATCTGCCTTTTAAAATTTAACTAATTGATTATTAAACTTGCACTAATTCATTTCAACTCTTGTCCATGTATTTTTCATTCCTGAAAACACTTTTAGGGTGACTTAATAATCGAAACTAATTTTAGGGAAATGCTCTTCGCCATGCGTAATTTATTCTGATATTTAAATCACGACCAAACTGCTAATAATAATAATAATAATAATAATATATATATATATATATATATATATATATATATATATATATATACATAAATTATTGATTTACTGAAAATTTCCTGTCGTAAAGAACTTTCAAATCAATCTAGAAACCAAAAATACCTACCATTCCTGAATCTTTTTAGAAGTAATGTATCGTAACGTTTTTGTCGCCAAGTGACTATTGGTGCCTATGTGGAAATTTCCCCGATACTTCAAGGACTTTTCTTGGTGGTCATTTAAGCAACAGTGTATTACGCACAAACGAACAATTTGAACCTTTTCAGAATAACTTCTACTTTAACTTTCTGAAAGGATCGTCCTCAAATGAAAGAGGTTCACTTTTCGTCTGCAATTTTTTACCTCTTGTACATAGTTTTTAACGTACGTTGTATTTTTCTAGTCGTGTCTGCGAGTATTTTGTTTTGAAGAAATGAAGCATTCAAAGATATTTTGTTTGAAGCAAAAAATTTTGTAAAATGCTCTTGTATTATCTATCTGTGATTTATACATTTTTTCAGTTTTTATATAGCCAATAAAATGACTTTTGTATACAAGAGTTTTCGTCATTTCTCTCTACATACACATTTGTTCGTATATTCTTCAATAAACTCAACAAAAAATGAATGGCTTTTTTTGTTTTCATAGGTTTTTTTGAAATGTTACTTGCAGGCGTAAAACATTTTGGCTCTAAAATTTTTTAAACTCTTTAGTTGAATCTCAATAAAACTTTTGTCAAATATTAAATTAAAGGAGAAATATGTTTAAAATAGAACGAATTTATTTAATCTTAAATGAGTTTTCGATGTTAGCAGAAAGCAAACTGACTGTCATTCTGATAGTTCCTAAATTGTTTAATAATATTAACTGTGAGAAAACAGACTTTTTGAAACAAGTAATGGATCTTTCAAACGATATATTAAATTAGTACTTTTTTGCTAAATGATGAATTTGTATATTAGCTAGCATAAATTTACTTTGCAAGAACTTAAAAAAACAGTACAATAATTACAAATTTGTTACAATAAAAATAAAAATATTTTGCTTCAAAAAAATATTTTTATTTAATCAATAAATGCATTCATTTTATTAAAATCTTACAAAGAACACAGCGAATGACTGATCATAATATCAAATGGAATTTATTTTTAAGAAATGTTTATGAAAATTGCCTTTCTTTAAATTGCGGTTATCACTTTCCATTCATATATATTCACACCTCTTTGAATTAGGTAATAGAAAACTTCATGTAGACATAATTATGCAGGAGGAACGTCATAAAAAAAATATTGAAAATGCAAGCATATACTTAAAGAAAAATCATAAATAGTTGCTACGAGATTGCAAAAACTTTAAGAAAACAACAATTTTTTACTATTTTTTAAGGAAATTCTGAAATATAATTGATGTATAAGCTGCATTAAATAAAATTTGCTGCAAATAAAGGAAAACTTTCAAAACTATAAAAAAATATTTTAAATTCAAACAAGTTGAAGCCTACGTGCTGTAGAAATTAAATCTATATTTACAACTTCCTTCTCCTATATCTTTTTTTTACTTTCGTTTCGATAAGTTTTGCGGTGGATACTTGTAAGATAAGATATCATTTCTCTCAAGAGCTCTTTGACGAGAAATAAAAAAAGCACTTTATCGCAGTCAACTGGGCGATAAAGAAACGGAATAGCGCATCTCGCTTCTGCCTTTGAAACCACTAACGAAACGAATTTCAGAAAGGAATTTTTGGTATTTCCTGAAGCTGGACACTGAAGCTTCTTAAAAATTCAAGAGGGATTTATAGATATGCGACATGAATAATCACCAAAAGGGGGAATTTTTATGGAAGATTGAAAATTTCAGCAGCTGTAGACATTGGACTGGCGAAGGGATTATCAGTCCAATTTTTTCCTCCGTTTTACTCTTCGACACAGAATGGCGCTTGCATTTGTACCCAAGAGGAAAGAAGAATGGAAAGTATTTGTCATGCTATCTCGAATACCTCGAAGACAACCAAACACATTTGGAGAGAGTGAATTTTGAAATTTCCATACTTGCTCGAGGCGATACAACTTTCAGACTATACAAAGGCAATTCCAGATATATTCGAATCGGCAATATACTCGGATTTAATCGATTCTGCATTAGGAAATCTATTTTTAAAAGCAAAGATATTGTACTTCTCGACGATACTTTACGCATTAAATGTCACTTGACACTCAATGTCAGTGTCGAAGAAACGCAGGACGCTAATCTAGAGGAACTGTGTCAGAACTTCAGAAATATGTTCGAAAGTGGTTCATTCAGTGACTTGTCTTTGAGTACATCCGATGAAGTGTTCAAAGTACACAGAGTTTTAATTTGTGCTCGGGCCCCTAAATTTGCTGCTGAGCTTGGAATAATTCGTGACGAGACTTTTTCGAATAATGTTAAGATCAATGGTGTGTCATCCTTAATATTGAAGGCTTTTTTGTCCTACCTATATTCAGGTCAACTAGGAAATCTGAGTGCTGACGTATTGGTTGGGCTCTACGAAATGGCAGAAAATTACGATCTGAAGCATCTGAAACAACTCATTTTTCCTAGACCAGTGAACATCGAGTTCAAGACTCGAATCGAAGCGATTAGGAAATCAGTCCTCTGGAGCATCGAGAACTTCAGCACGCGGGAAAGGAAAGATTTCCCAGTGTACAAATTTGTCAATTTGCAGCTAGTACACTTGGTGTTGACGTGTTCACTCACAGATGACTCTGAAAATGGTGACAGTTTTCAAGTATGTATCCGTCGCGTGAAATGGAAGAACACATCGAAAATCTACTTTCGCTGCAGAATATCTGTGATGGAAACACTTGACGATTTGATCGGCTCGAAAGAATATGAGAAATGGTTCCAAAGTGACAGACTGGAGTATCGGTTCCCGATTCTGAACATGAGGAAGAATCGAATTCTCGAGAACGTGGTCTACCTGCCCAATGACGTTTTGCAGTTATGTTTGGATTTCGCGGTATCGGATGGTCGTCAGACTTCCGAGGTGGAAAGTGAAAGTTGTTCTTGGACAACCCCCGTTGAGGAACAATCCAGATTTCTCAGTGTGCGCCAACTCAGAGAGGACTTAAAAAATCTTTGGATTACGGGAAACCTCACAGACGCCACTATCCAAGCACAAGAAGAAAAGTTAGAGGTCCACAAAGCTGTCCTCGCTATGAGGTCCCCCGTATTCCACAAGATGCTTCAAGACTGTTCATTCGAAGACAAAGTCATTCATCTGGATCTTTCGGATTTGAGTTTAGAGATCATTTGGGAACTACTGAAGTACGTATATCGAGGCGAAATACACGTCTACACTTTCGAAAGGTATATGCAGTTGTATATTGCCGCTCTGAAATACGGTTTGCCTTCATTGGCAGAGCAATGTAAACTGTTTCTAGTTTCTAAATTAACAGATGAAAATGTGTGCGAAATTTTAGTTCTGGCCGACGTTCACCATGATGAGTTACTGTTCAACGCAGCTCGGGAATACATCTCGGAAAACAAGCACTTGGTTTTAAATTCCAGCGAATGGGAGAATCTGCTGACTCACCATCCGCAGTTGGCTTCTAAATTACTGCTCTGGTTGTCTCTGCAGATTCTTTAAGACTAAAGGTAGTTGTTGTTTTTTATATATAATTTGTATATTTTAATTTAAGAAGTGGAAAACTTGGAACAATGTTGGAATGATTTTTTCTTTGCATATTATTATAGTTACAGTGTGTTGATTAATTCACCCAAAGTGAATTATTACAATTTTAATTTATCAAATGTTCTTTGTCGATTTGACTTCAATGCAAAGAAGCTTCAGAAGAATAGACATAGTCTTCTTTAATAAAACAAAATATTCACCGAATTTTCTACTAATTAATGAGAAATTAATGTGTAAATTCTGGTTTTTCAGTCTATGAAATAAAATTATTGTATTTGATAGAATCACATATCTTTTTAGTAATGTATGAGAGGTCAAATATTTTAAAACTTCTTCTAATAAAATGTGATTATTTAAAGCGCTAAGTTTATTTAAACTGTATAATATTTTTTCATCATGTAAAATGTGTAAGGAATTGAATAGAAAAATTCATTACATTATTTCAGAATTAAAAGCTTTTGAACAGCAATTATTTTCTTGAATTCGAACACAGATTAGTAATATATTATTCAAAACCACTTTGACATATTTCTTTTGAATATTTTTCAGCGGATCACAAAACAAGAAAAAAATTGATATATCTAAATGTCCTTTTCCTGAAATTACATTTTCTTTTGAAATGAGCTTCTGTTAAGTAACTTGTGAGTTGTTATATGAATTTTTTTTATTTCACTTTCAAACAAATGTGAAAACTAATTGGAACTTCGAAACATGATAAATTTAAGTTAAAACGAATGCTTAAATGAAAAGGAACAGTTTAAGTCCTCGGTTTTTTTAAAAATGGGTTTTCAAGTTTTTGGATCCCCCAACCCCTTTAAAAGAAAAGTGAAAATCGCGAACAATACCCAAACCGATATTTTTAAAAGTGAATACGTAAAATAAAATACAAAACACGCCACTGATGTAAAATTGATATAATTTAAAAATACATATATTAATATGAGGCCTTTTTTAAGAAATAAAATGCAATAAGATGCTATTGTTTCTGCTAATGAAAAAAATACATGTGTGTGTGTGTAATGTATGTTGTCGGCTGGTAAAGGGTGGTAGCTGATCCGTGCTATCACTATTAAGGCTACCACTATAAGCTAGTTGCTTCTGTGGAGTCATAAGTTCGATGCCTGTAATGTTGAGGGGCTGATGTATCTAAAACCTGTTAAGATTCCAAGTCCTCAAGCTAGCTTGGTAGGGGAACGTGGGAGAGTGGAAGGCCAGTTCTAGTGTCAGCTGCGTCACTTGACCGAAATTCAAAGCAATGAGGACCGTTTCCAATTGCCCTCGTGTTCGTTTGTGATACTGCGTAAATACACAGTAAAACAAGTGGGAAGAATAAAATATAAATTACATCAAATTTAATAAAAGTGCTAAGCGCAGGCCAACGGCTTTCATCTAATTAAATTTTGAGAACTAATTTGACGTAGAGGAGTGCTACGCACCAAGTACTGTTTGGCACGATAAGGAATCGCGCCAAGCAGCGCTTGTTGCAGAGTGATATGGAAACCAAAATGGCGGCCTATCTGTAGCAAATCGTCAGGAAAATAACTTTAAAGAACTGTTTTGAAATATATTGAAGTATGTGTTTCAAATAAAGAATATAGGAATAGACTGAAAATAACCAATATCAATCAGTAATTAAATCAATAAAGTATAATAAAAATTATATATAATATATCCTATATAATATAAGAATGTATAATACACTCATGTCCACATAAATTAAGGATAATGAAGTTCGGGCAAAGAAAGAGACAGAAGCAAAACAAATTTGACTTATTTGTAAAGTCTATTTATTAAACAAAAGGTAAAGAGCAAAAAAGATACTATATGTTTGACATAATTAATAAAAATTGCGATATTTACTCCCTGGAGCCAATTTCAAGAAAGAACCTATTTACAAAAAAAAAAAAAACAGTATAACATGGTTAGTATGCTGGTTAATACGGAGTATTTCTCCCGGACGATGGAATACAGGCCTTACAATGCCTACGCATGCTGAGTATAAAATTATCAATCTGATCTTGGGGAACATTACACCACTCATCAAGCAATGCCCTCCGAAGTTCCGGTAGACAGGTGGGAGGGGGTTGACGGGCTACAATTCGTCGGCCAAGCATATCCCACACATGCTCTATTGGATTCAAGTTCGGTGAGTATGCTGGCCAATCCATACGGGTGATATCCTCCGATTGAAGGCATTCGTCTACAATGTTTGTACGGTGAGGACTAGCGTTGTCATCCCTAAACAGAAATTCAGCACCCATGGCACCCCGAAACGAGCGTACATGTTGTTCCAGAATGACATCCCGATAGATGTGGCCTGTCATCGTTACACTCTGAACATGCAGGTCAGTTCTGGAACCAAGAATAATTCCTCCCCAAACGAGCCATCCTGCACCACCGTAACGGTGTCGTTCAATGGTGTTCTCTTGGTGGTAACGGGTACCTGGCGCTCTCCATATGAAAGTCCGGTGAGAATCAGACTGCAAGCTAAACCGGGACTCGTCGGAAAACATCACACAAGACTACTGTTGCGGTGTCCACAATGCATGCTCTCTACTCCAGGTTAATCGCAGGCGACAGTGAGTTGCGGTAAGGGGAACACATCTGACAGGCCTACGAGCATATAGACCAATATGCCCTAAGCGTCTGTACATGGTCTGCCTAGAAACTGTTGTACCGGTAGCTGAAGAGAGCTGACGAGATAGGTCTGATGCTGTGCTCCGTCTGTTTCTTTTGGCAGTAACTGCCAAATACCGGTCCTCATTCGGCGTTGTAACTCGGGCGCGACCTGTGCTGTAACATCTACTCACATTACCATCATCTTGGAATCGTTGCCAAAGCCTGGAGATAACACTCTGGGCTATTCCAAGTTCCTCGGATACTTCCAGCTGCGTACGTCCACATTCCAGTCGTCCGATAGTTCTACCACGTAAAAAATCATCCAAATGCTTCCTTTGTGCCATAACTATGCGGTTATTGCACTGAAAGGCTTTTAAAGCGCTTATGAACAATTTAACTTCTTTGCCACCATTCCTTATATACCCCTCTCTTACACTCTCGTCATTGTGACGTACTTTCCGCACCATCTGGTGGTTTCCTGTAATTTGCATATTCTTCTTCAAGATGTGTGTGATAATTCTACAGGTGAAATTTTTATTTTAGAATTCAATTTCTGTGTGATTCTGAATCATCCTTAATTTATGGACATGAGTGTATAGTATTTGATTATAATGATATATTATATATAATATAGTTATATTATATATATAATATAGTTATATTCACATATAATATAATCATTATATAATAATATAATATTAATAAACATACAACATAATATTTAAATAATTTTATTATACAAAAAACTAAACTCAATGGCGCAACAGCTCATAGAGGGCCAAGGTCTACTGTGTCCATCTCAGTTTTCATGACCATAGATCCTGAGGTGCATGAGTAGATGTTCCGATCAGGTGGTAAGTCTGATGCGAAACCCCCGATGTTTAGTTCCCAAGCAAGCTTGGTACTCATTTATCGACCCACTAAAGGAACGAAAGGCTAAGTCGACCTTGGCCAACCCGGGGTTTGAACCCTAGACGTGTGGCGAGATACGCTACTACTCAGCCACTGGGCTTCCAATTGTATTATATCATTATATTATATTAAACATAAAATAATTACATAATATATATTAAAATTAATCATTCATAAATAGCCATTAATAATTGATGATAACTTGCAACTTTCGAAAAACAGCCAGTTTCTTAAAGGAATTTCATCGAACAAGGAACGTTTAAAAATGCCTTATTAAAAAATGAAATAAAGTGGAAATGTGTAGTTTGCAGCAATAATTAAAAGCACAGTCCTCATATTCTTAAAAAAAATCCTGTTATTCACCAATGATATTAGAAATATCCATATATTCGGAAAAAGCACAAAATAGAACAGAAGACTGAAGCAGTAAATTGAAGAATGATTGCAATGGAAAGGGTCAAATTTTTGAAGAAATCGAATTAAAATCGTCTGAAATTAATAGGGTTACCGTGGAAAAAAAACAATGAAAATTAACTGTAATATGCGTCATCCCGATGGCAATCACATTACCACTCGATAAAAATGTCAAGGTAGCCGTATTGTAATGTTTTCTCCTTGGCGAACATAAGCAACTTGGCGAGAAGCAATCGAATATCAAATTAGCACCAAATTTTGCGTCACATACTGAATAAATGAACTGCATTTTTTTTTTTTTTTTACTCAATATCCGCTTTCAGAGGATCATTGGATTTTCTTACGTACATAAAAAATAAATAAATCATTCCCCACCTTTATTTCAGATCTAATTCCCTTAATACTCTTGTCAAACGTTAGAAATTTTCTACATGCTAAATGAAAAAAAGGCTTAAAATCCTCAAAGGATATATTTATTTGAATATCTGAAATGTATGGCGTAATTCGTGCTTGGTGCAAAAAAATCCAATCAACCAGCTCCAATGGATGGGGGAGGGGGTCATGGGCGCATCCGATTTGGTCTAATATTAGATTTTCCAAGATTATCGGTCGCCACTTGAAACTTACCGTATAAAAGGACCGACGTATGTTACATCGCATTGGAGACTCAAAACCCTCAAGCTGGTGTTGTGTGGGGAACTTCAAAAATGGAATGCTATCTCGAGTGTCGTCGTCAGTCGCCCGTGGTTCACAATGATGAAACCCGTCGCCAATAGTCCTGGAGTTATTTCTGTGTGTTACGTCCGTTAACAATCCACCTCAAATGATGCGTTTGGGAAAGTGAGGTACCAACCTCGTTATTTTAATATGTTTCAGCAAAAGATTATTTTTTGTCTCACTTAGTGAATGATATGAAGGGTTCTTATCCTTTGAAATAAAATATATTCCTTTCAAAACGGAACCCCTATTAGTAATTTTTATTCAATATTGTTTATTCAAGAAAGCACATTTCTCTTCAGAGTTCATTAATGAAAATTCAGGAATAAACTAGTGTGAAAATAAGTATAGGAAGTCTTGCGTTCTTCTGTAAAGCAAACCTGCTTAAGAATAGTTAGAGTTCATAATCAAGGATGAAATTCTTGGAAGGAGATATCTTACTATTAACTCTTGGTTTAAAATTCTTTCGGGCTTCTGACCAATTTGTGAGTGAGAGAGACGTATTAGTGCACATGCTTTCGCCATCGTCGCATCTGCATCCTAATATTTTAATTTTCTTTTTTCTTTCTTTTCTTGTGAGAGCTGATCTCTCTCTCAGCTGTGATTGACTTTGAGAGACAGGTTAACGGTGTCTACTTCAAAACGGAACGGAGCTTGTGGGTTATGATTTTGACAGTCCTAGTTTTGCCAAGCGTATCATTTTGGATTAAAGAGATGTGTCAGTTTGCATTCAGTCAGTTTGAAATGGTCAGTGGGAATTTGGAATTCACATGCCATAAGTGTGAAAATTTGGCGAGTGAAATACTGCCCTCAGTATTATCATAGACATTGAAATGTAACGAAGGACAAGCTCTAGTTCTGCGATAATTCAAATCAAAATTATGACATTTACATCAATTACACTTTTCTCATGCGTTTAAAAAGCATAAAATGTTAGTTTTGAATTTAAAAGTTGTTTAACGATTAATCTGAAAATGAAAATATAAAAAGTTGCACAAAACGACATTAATATTTTTTTTAAGCAAAAAAACATTCTATCTCCTAAATTTTTTTTTAAAAAAATTACTTAGTATTTTACACAGCATGTAAAGAGAGTTAAACAATGCTTACGTGTTTTCTATAAAATCATTTCTATCCTAGCGATGCATTAAATTTAAAAACTAATTTTTATATGCAAAAACTCATTGCAGTGATTTGTATTTTTTTTTTATTTAGAAACTTTTGTAAAACATCAATGCATTACTTTCTATAATATTTTATCAGAAACTTAAACACAGCGATGCTCGAAACAATAAATTCTATTTCACCTGAACATTTGTCAAAAGTATTTGCGGCAACGCGTCAGAAAGAGTCGCGTAACGATCCTCGTTCTTTTATTTCAGAAATTAAAACAAACGAGAGTCGCGCGCACCTTTTCGTAACGAATGCAAAGTGTTGGGGGAGCAGGAGAAAAGTGAACATAAAACTGCCCCGACACTTGATAGGGGCCACGTGTCCGAGCGGATGTTCCAACCCCTTTAAAACTCGGGAGGGAGAGAATGTTTTATCGGCGGGGACTAACGCCTTATATGCAAAATGAAACAAAAGGGGAAGATCGGATTACGGTGGTCTGTCTGTTTGTCGATCGCATTCCGGAGATCCGCTTAAGATCAACATTTTCTTTGAAGGATGAATACCAGTGGCCCACACAGACTACTTTCATAGGAGGGCTACTCGTGACTGGCGTGTCATGAATTCGAACCTAGTAACACTGTATAGAGGGGACCGATGCATCACAAACGTCCTCCCGTTGGTGTGGTGCGGATGTTAGGAGAGGGGGGAGTGACAGCTCAGGTGTCATTCTCGTTACTTGACCATGGTTCAGAATGACGTCACCAATAGCTCTCGGGCAGCTTGTAGTGCGACTTAACTCTCACTCGCTTATTCCTGGGAGGGATTTATATTTTTAATATCACGTTTGACCACTATATAATCAGTTTGTTGGGTTCATCCAGCACACCAAGAGATTTCTCAGTGACTTACTAAATCAGTGAGCCACTGAGGGATATACTCTTTCATAAAGGTGTACTCTCACAGTACAGAAAGATTAATTAACAAGGATACCGGTATTAATGATTTAAAATAGTACAGGAATTAATGCATATATAGTTGTAAATATATTGCTTTTTAAAGTTATATATAAATATGTATGTTGCTTGGTACATGTTTAGCCCTACATCTTAGTACTAGGGATTTGTTAATGTATTACAGTGATTATCTTTGCCCTAATATTATTTCATCATACTTTAAGGATCAGGTAATACTGCCTAAAAAGGTCATACAAGCTCAATGATCATATTTGTGAGCTTTTTGTTGTCAGTAGTGTCTCAGATTGGTGATGGCCTACACAGATGTTCTTAAATTTGTTTGTAAAACTGTTTAGAATAGGGGTGTCAAATTCAAAGGCTAAATTAGACCAAACAAAGTTTAACTTAAGATGGACCGCAAAAAAATCAATATTCCCAGATGGTTAGGTTTATTTCGAATAATACATAATAAAAAACACGTAAAAGAACAAGGAATATTAAATGTTTACGTCCTGGTACTTGACATCTCTTCTCTGCAACTATCTTACGAATTATGGGGGAATTTCTTATTTTATTTTATTATATATTATTGTGTGTCAATATAATGGTCTGGCCGCAAAAATGTTCGTTGCGGATCACGAGGTTGGCAACCCTGGTTTAGAATAAGGACAACAGCGAATGAAAATTAATCCCTGAGTGCAAGTTATAATCTATAACCTCACCAAGAACGAGTTGTCCAATAGACAAAAATTAGTGCGTAGAAAGATTATACACAACAGAAAATGATTAAAATTACAGAAATATTGAATGATTTATTTCAGAGTTACAAAGTAACGATCTCAATAAGGTGTTGACCCACCTCTAGCCTGGATGCAAGCTGACACACGACGTGGCATAGAGGGATAAAGCACCCTGATAGTCTCCTGCAATATTTCTTGCCAAATTTGCTCCAATTGTCAGGCCAGGTCATCAACATTTCCTGGTAGAGGCAGTCACCTTCTCATCATATCTCAGACATGCTCGATTGAAAAGAGATCTGGCTGGCCAACGAAGTCTTTGACAAGCTGTAAGACAGTTCATAGCAACGCGTGCCGTATGTTGTCCGGCATTATCTCACTGATAAATAAGGCCAGGGTACTGCAAAAGGAACGGTAGCAAAACACAGAATGTCATCGACGTATCCCTGTACTGTAAGTGGGCCTCTAATGACGACCAAGGGGTCCGGCTGTCAAAAGAAATGCCACCCCAGACCATAACTCCTGGCTGAGGATATGTGTGGCGTACAGTAGTGAAAGCAGGATCGGTACGCTACCCTGGGAGTCTCCAGACACGTGTTCGATGATCGTCAGGAGACAATTGGAAGAGGGATTCGTCGCTAAACTCTATACGTTGCCCTTCAGCATGATTCCAACCTGATCGAGCCAAGCGCTACTGCAATATGGCTCGACAGTGTGCAGGCATGAGTGGTAGGTGGCGTAGTGATCGGTACGAGCGTAAATTTCGCTCTAACAACCATCTGTGAATGGTCATGGTGGACACTAATGCGCGTGTCAAACGTCGTATGGTTGATAACGATGAATTAGGTACTGTGACAGCTGATCTGACAATCTGTCCTCCCGATCTGCTATGGCTCTAGGTCGACCACTACCATCATAACGCTAAAATTTGTCACTGTCCACTCATTCTTGCCAGCATCTTCTAATGGACGCAACATTTCGACTGATATGACGAGCGATTCTCCGATTTGCCCAACTTGCCTCTTTCAATCCAATGATACGACCTCTTTCAAACTCTGACAGTTGCTTATAATGAGCCATCCATCATCCCCCCCCCTTTCGATTCTAAGCTGCACCCGATTTTCAGTAGCATTAACATCGGAAAAAATGTGGGTCTTGGATTCTAGTAAATACGTTATTAAAATTTTAATAAATGTATTTTTTTTCTCTTTTCCATGTTGAAATATTATTTATCCTCTTTTTAAATATAATTCAGCCACAGTCCATCTTTGCTTTTGGAACTCGAAATCCTCGAAACACATTATATGAGTGATATTCGTTGTTCTATTCAAATGTTCATCTTGTGGAGAGAATTTCTACATTTTAGTCTCAATGTTATGCAGTGAAGTGAGCAAATCACGAGAGAGGTACCAAATATCATCCTAGGTATTTGAACGTTGTTCAAAATGACAATTACGCCTCTAAAGTAATGTTAAGAAATAAACCTTTCAATCTAGAGTAATGTTAAGCTTAAAAGATTTATTGGTGACTCCAGGGAATCCTTTTGACAGGTAAGAATCTTATTGAAGAAGAATTAAACTCTTGAACAATTTTTAATTTACATTAATCTCGACCTGGAAGCAGTCCTGAGTTTAGAAAATATATATCCTTAATATTATTTTTTTAAGCACTTTTCCGGTTTTATTTCGCCAAGTTCATAGTTTTTGGCATCAAACCACTCTTGAAAGAGCATGACACCGAAGAGCATAGAACTTTTATTTTATACTGTAGCCTAAAACTGTGAAATAAATGAGTAAATAAAAAAAACTCATGTTAAGAACATGACGTTGTTCCGTAGATCGGGGATCGAGGATTTTATGCTATCAGTTTCAAAGAGCAAGACAATTCTTCAAGAGCGATGAAAATTTACTGTAGAAAAACAATCCTTGAAATACATAATTCGTCAGCAAAATTCGCAGAGTAAATCTTAGAAGGCCTCTACACCTTCTGCGGCGCTCAGACACAATTATCAGTGACTAAAGTACAAGTATGTCCTACTCAACAGCCAAAGTAATAACTAATCGCTGGTCGACTCTTCTACGGTCAAACCAATGCAAGTGAGTTACAGCGAGCGATTCCCTGTTTATAGTCTGCACGGATTTTTCTCGAAAACTCCACTTGTACCATAGTGTAAGTAGATTTCTCGAGTAATTTCCAGATGAATTCCTATAATTGCAAACTGGCCAAAAATGATGCCAACTTGGCTCTATCGAAATTATAATGTAAGAAAAGTCGTTGCTTGTGATTACGATTTTAACATAAAATAAATACAGCCGAGTAATATTAACGTATTACGCATCCAGATATAAATTACTTGCACTATTTTAAGCATTCAGTATACAAAATTCGTAACAATATCAAGAGAATCTCTTAAAATAATGTAACTAAATTGATAGATACGATGAAATAATACAGGCAGAAGAAATTGGATTCCCGTTTAAATATCTCTTTCTGCCTTTTGCGGTAGCCGAGGGGTCACTTTCATGAATTCGTAGGCTCGAATCTTAGGCAGAGGTTGATCCACATTAAATTTCTCTCAAAGTGTTCATCAGCAATAGCCCCCATAGCTTCATGCAGCTTTATAATGTTACACGTTAATAATAAACCTTTCTTCTCATCAAAAGGACACTTAACTGCAGTCAATACGCCTCATAATTTCTAGATCAGATTACGATGTTGGCACTTAAGTTGGCGATCCACTCTCTGTGAGCAGCTGAAATAAAATTTAAAACATATGTTTAAAAATACCTGCGGTTAAAGTGTAGTATAGGAGGGGGGGGGGCCTTGGCGATGTCAATTTCTTTTAGCGACCAAAATCGATCGCCAAGCTACTCTACTTAGCGAAAAAATGTCCGGAAGCCAGAATGAATTCGTTTTCTCCTCATAATATCTGTATAAAAATTGCCAAATCCAAAGCCCCTCCCCCCATACAACACTTGAACCATACCTGCTTCTTCGTTTCATTTCACACACGACTTTGGTGATACTAGATAAACAATTCAATAATCTGTTGCAAAATTCAAATATCGAATTTGAAATAAAACTCAATTACAGAAATTGCTTAAGAATTTTAATGTTCCTCGTAAATTATTACTAAAAATAAAAAAATTTTTACAAAAAAAAAAAAAAAAAAAAAAAAAAAAAGAACGTAACAAGTTGGAGTTCTTAATACGTGAAATAGACGCCGTGTGGTGAATTGGAAGTAATATTATTTTCGATTAACATTAAAGTATTGATGTGCAATATTTTTCTATTTTACATCCAGTTGTATAAGATAGAATCAATCTAACAATCTAACGATAATAAATAGAAGCAACAAAACTGAAAAAGAAAATGTGCATTAAAGTTAAAAAGAAAAATATTTATTATCTATTTAAAAAAAAAAAGGTAACGAATGGAAAATACATTATAGGTATAATTACTTTTCTTATTTTGTATATATATATATATATAGATAGATAGATATTACTTAACAAATCTCACTTTCAAGTTAGGGAAAGTCCCCTTCTCGAAAGGTCCATCTAGTCTGAAGCGAAAACCAAATTAGAGTCCTCGAGGGAAAACTAGGCGAATAAATTTCGAAGTCGTGAAACAACTCAACCCTTATAACCCTCCAGAGCTGGAAAACTTTTCACTTATTCATGTGGCGAGAGAGAGTTGCAAATTCAATTGAGAAATTTAAATGGATCCTCCTGCAAGTGGATTATTGATAAGGTCATCCTTCTGACCCGAAACGTGACCCTAGAATGGGAGACTTGGCAGGTACCTAGCATGGATTACGAAGATTGACGACTGCTATTTAGGTGGTAGTTTGTGGCAACATGCTGTAGATAAAGTAGAAGCATTCCAGGATAGATAGGCTGAAGCTGGAGGGAAAAGATTGAATGATTTATTCAAGCAGTAAAAAGGATGTGTTGCGAAGATATTTATTTTCGAATATTTTGCTGATATACTTAATTTAAAATTATTTCATCAATATTTTGCAATAAGCTTCTCGCACATTTTTTTACACTAACGGAGTTTCTAACTAACTGACGTTTATGTGCTGCGTGTTCGAAATTGATCACAATTCAATCAAATATTTAGGTTGACTCACTTCTGTGTAAAGCAGAGTCATGTTGTGACGGGTCTATCAGCGTTAATTTCCAAACTTATCCTCTTGGGTAACTTTGGGGCCAGCATTTATTCTATTTCACAGCCTCTTCGGGAAAAACACGAGATAGTTATATGCTAATTAGTTCGACTATATAAAGTCTAGATTTCGTAAATGTTAGAGAGTGAGAGAGAGAAGGAATTGCCAAACTAAATGTAAGTATCGTCTACGGATCACTTCAACAAGCTTAGCGCGTATTTGATAGTATTATAGCAAAGTATTAGATTAATCATTAAAGGAATCAAATTAAGTACCGACCTGAGGTTAGCAAGAGTTCGTGTCCTTGTCAATTCTAATAGCTGAGATTACTTAGACGGGAATATTAGATTTGAATGTTAGAATTGAGTATTAGATTTGAGTATCAGGATTAATCTAGATATTAGAAAATCACTCCAAGGTTTCCACTTATAGATTGAACTTGTGCCTGTTAATTGTGTTTGTCTGTCTTCAATAAATAATTATTGTTATGGCTTTTGTTGGTGATGATATGTTTCCTTCCACACTAGGCGCGCCGGGCAATGTGAACCCAGTCCAAGATAGGACAGGGGCACGACAAGGTAAAGGCCAGTGAGTTAGGCTGCAAATTTTTATCAATAAATTTATTTATAATTTCAAAGAAATATCTCTGTTATATTATAGATCCCATGGCAAAGTGATGATTTTCTTACGTTTGTCTTTCACGTCAAAACTCCAAAAAAAAAAATCCCCTTTTAGTTCTTTATTTTGCGTCGCCGAGCATAGCGGAATAAACAGCGCACAGGAGTAAAACAATTATGCATTTTAAGGTTTTTAATTAATCTTTTTAACTAATTGCAATATCGGAATATAAATGGTCAAAACATGCATTGTCATCTGAACTAAACGTGTATACAAAATTTCAGCTCAATGGGTTGAAGATATCAGCTTCAAAATTGAGTTGCAAGATTCCACCCGGACAAATTCCATACATTGCAAGTTAAATAAAAGCTTGTAAAAAGATAAAGAGAGTTGAGTCTGTCTCGAACCCAAACTGGCAAAGTAAAAACAAAAAGAAAATAGTGGGAGGGAGCGTAATAATTTGAAGCGCCTAAGACACAAGGGAAGTTAAAAACAGCCCTGCTATTAATGCATCAGAAACCGAAACAATATTCTTTTCTAATATTAAGAAACTTCCCAAAATTTATATTAATGACTTACTAATACCCTGGTCTCAGCAGACAAAATATCTAGGAGTAATCCTAGAAAATCACCTCACTTTCAAGCAACATGTAACATTCGTAAGAAATGAATTTAAACAACCAATCTGCAAAATTTACTCCTTAATTGCAAGAAACTCTGTTTTGAGCAGAGAAAATAAACTACCCGGGAGCCAAAAATCTTTACAAAATTATTATTTTTCCTGGGGAAAATATTCTTTCTTATCTAAAGTTATCTAATATGATTCTTTCTGATTTTTCTCAATGTATTTTATTCTATATTTTTTACAAAAGCTGTTTTTTTTTCCGTTTTGCTCTGAGTTAAAAGTTTTTTCTTTAATTTTCAACGATCGATTTCCGTAGCTGCCTTCCCATTGGTCAGGCGTCGACCCCCCCCCCCCCACTGATCAGAATTTTGCTTTCACTTTCAATGCTTGCACTGATTTTGAATTTAATTTTTAAGCATTTAATGCATTCTTTTATTTTAAAATTTTTACTTTTAATATTCTATTTAAGTATATTTTATTTCTTAAGTATTTTAATTTAACAAAGGGCAAGAGTCATAACATTACAGTAATTTACAGTAGCCCACACAAGAATTTTTCAAGGAGGGGGTCAAGGGTCGAAGTCCACTATTCTTGTATCATGCATCAATACGCCGCCCAACATATTCTTTTGATTTCGTCGATTTTCGATAACAAAAAACAGTAAAAATTTAATAATTGAACGAATAATTAACATTAATTAATAAAATTAATTGTGAATAACATATACTTAGTTGAATTTTACGTACTATATATAGGAGATTATAGTCATTCGAAAAAAAGTCAAGGGCTTTGGGACCCCCAGGACTCCCCCCCCCCTTGTGTGCTCCACTGGTCATTCAAAATCCTAATGATGAGAGGTTAAAGTTCGAAAGAACTGGGCACTCTGGTCATCAGAGGCGGATTAAGTTAGTTGGAGGCCCCTGGCGGTGAAAAGTTTGGGGCCCCCTGGGCTGAAGAGTCGAAAAACTTAAATAGTGAAAAAATTCGCTGACCTTAAGTTCTCAAAATAAAATGTATAGCTAATAAAAAAAATTAAACTTTATTTCAAAGGATTAAAAAAAACCTTACTTAAAATCTTAAAATTTTGCTATATAACTTTACGTCTTGATTTTTCTTGGGCAAATTCATCGATTATTTTTGCAGTACCTATTTGGTCCAAAACATCTTGTTCTATATATAATATGGCTATGCTGTTCAGTTTGTCTTCTCCCATACTACTTCTTAAATAATTTTTAAGGTGCTTTAAAACCGAAAAAGATCTCTCACCTGATGCATTTGATATTGGTATAGTTAAAAATATTTTTAAAAGTATCTCTACATTAGGGAAAGTCGAGACCATTTCTTTTGCAACTTGATATATTTCTATTGGGGTGTTCATAGTATCTTTGTTTTCTTTTAAAAATAGCAAAAACTGATCCAATTCATCGTCAAAATTAAACGATTCAATATCGTCTTTGTAAATATCCTTTAATTTTTGTACAGCTTTCTTCTTAATTTCAAGTAACCTCTCGTCAAAAAATACAAAAAAGTGTTCTATAACAATTTCATATATTCCAGCTCTTCGGGATAGTTCTGCACTTGTCCTATCGCATATGACATAGAATGAGTTGACCAAGAAATTTCCCCTACATTCAAATTCATGACCTTCTTAAGTTTCACCGAAAATAATTTTTCTCTTTCGCTGCCTGCAAGATTGTCCAACTTCCTTTTCAAATGAGAGCCCTGATAAAACTTGCTTCTTGTCCTACTTTTCCAAATTCATTTCTGAAATTTTTTACATATTTTTCTAAAGATTTCAGTAGATTAGATCCTTTTAATAGCTCACACCCAACTGATTGTAATGTTTTGCTAGTAGCACTCACCCTCTGAAGTATGGTATCCCAAATCACGGTCATTAGGGAAGTTTCATACTTGCCCATCTATTTCAAAAGAGAAGTTGCGTCCAGTATTGTGATCTTTTTCTCCTCATTTGTATCACAGATTTCAGCCAGGGCATCTTCTATGTGTGTATAACCAAGTCTTATAGCTCGTACGGCATCTGCTCTTGCTGACCATCGTGTATCTGAAACTTTTTTCACAAATTTTGCATGTTTACTCCTTTTCAGATTTTTATTTAAAACTCGCCAACGATGGGTTGACACAGAAAAAAAATTGAATAATTTCTGTACAAGCATAAAATATTTAATTGCATCGCTACACCTTTCTACTGCTAAATTTCCTACTAAATTTAAAGAATGACTGGCACAAGGAATATAAGCTGCGCTTGAACTGTGTTTTTTAATACGTGCCTGTAGACCTGAGTACCACCCGATCATATTAGATCATATTAGAAGTATTATCAAATGATTGTCCTCTGCAATTTTTAATATCCAGTTCAAATTTAGCTAAAACTTCTAATACTTGTTGTTCCCAATATGAAGAAGTATGTCCTTCTATGGGTAAAAATTGCAGAAATCTTTCTTTTATTTCACCAGTAGATGAGACATATCTTACGACGAATGTTAGTTAATCAACATGTGAAAAGTCGGGCGTAGAGTCAATTACGATACTGTAATACTTCGCACTCTTAATCTCATTAATTATATGGGCTTTTATTTGTTTCCCAATAATGCTTATAAATTCGTCGCAAATTTGGTGGGACAGGTTGCTAACATTGCCTCGTCCTCGATTGGCGTATTTTTGAAGGTGCAACTTCAAAAACTCATCGTATTTACTGAGATAATCCAGGCACGTTAAATAATTTCCTTTTCTTGTTGACTCCTGACCTTCATCGTGTCCCCTGAATTCTACCCCTAAACGGCTCAAAAGTTTTATTATTGATATTATTCGCTTCAAGACTTTCCTCCAATAAAGCTCTTCATGTTCTCTTTTCTGTAATTGCTGACTATCAATTCTATTAAATTTAGATGACCTTTTATACAAAGTGCACATAGCTAATATATGTTCTTTTGATATTTCGTGGCCGGACAGAGTTGCCGTAATTGTTTTCCAGTTTTGAAAACCAGTTAGCAATTTAGATGATGTCGCAGAAAACTGTTTACAAGCATAACAATAAACAGCTTTGCTTGTTTCGGAAAATACTAGCCAATTTCTTTCTTCTTTCACTCCATTTGTTTTCTTCCTATAAAAATGATCATAAGAAAGTACCCTGTAATATACTTGATCTCTGTCTTTATAAACTGATTTCAATGTTTCAATACTACCGATGTTATTCGGCTTCTTTCTAATGATATAGCCAATCATTAAATCTTTTAATGTGGTAGGCCATAGAGCAGGGGTGGCCAACCTTTTTGGGAAGCGTGCCACAATCTGATAAAAAAAAATTAGGCGTGCCACTTCCAACTTTTCCACCAAACTAAAAAATATTCAAAAGGGGAAAAAATGTTACTTATAGGCTTATTATTGGTTTTTTACACCAAAAATATACTTTTAAATGCAACTTCTGTGTAGTGAAAATGAAAAACAAGGCATGGCCAAGTAATTTTAGCGCGTTTTTCACATGTTGTATTTTACAATAATGCAACTAATGAACTTTTTACAAACAGGAAGTAGTACTGTACCACTCCTTTTTTTTTTGTTAAGATTTCCTCATTTTTGTGAAGATTTCCTCCAAAATGCAGGCAGATTTTTTTGCAAACAATAAATTTACTAGGTAAAATATGAGAAAATTTTGTTATAAACTAGCGAAATTCAGGAAAATTTGTAGGAAAATTCCGGAAAACTATGGGAAAATTCAAATATAATTCGGCTCATCTAGGGCACAAATGCGACCAAATGCCGAAACCCGAGGTCAATTGATTGCTTATTGGCTGAAAAAAGGTACGACAAATTATGGAACGAAGACGAAATTTGCGCCTTAATAGCGCTTTTGTTCCACTACGTGAAAAACGCGCTAAAAATGGTATAACAAATAAGACAAAAGTAGAAACTTATATTTTATTGTTGATAAATTTTACAGAATCAATCAGTTAGCTAAGGTACAAAATAAAAATAAGTAACTTGAAACACTTAATTTTAAAAATGATTATTATATAGTCAGTACTTTCTTATAATGTGGCTTTTGAATTTGTAGTTTTTGTACTAAATCATCTATATTTAGATTAGTTCGTGAAGATGCTAACAAAATTAGGTGTTTTAGATGCATATCAGTTAATTTTGAGAGATATTTTGATTTAATTACGTTCATAACAGAAAACACTTCTTCACATAGTTGATTCAGACCTACAACAATATCTGACCGCTAAATCATGTAAATTGGGGAAATTGCTTGGTGGTACAAATTTTTAAAATTCGATGTAATTCAGATCATTTACGGTTAAAATAATTTCCTTTTATTTGTTTTTCCGACTAATATGGTGCTGTAAGTCAATAATTTCAATTTGTACCTGAGGTGAGTAACAATTAATATCTTGAAGAGAAATCAAAAAACGATTAATGAAAAGTTCAGTATTTTTTATCATCTTTAAAATCCTCAAACCTGGCACTGAAAGAATCCTGCAAAATGGATATTAAATTTTTAAATCTATCATAGTTCGGAACAATATTAACTTTGGCAGATAATTTCTGCATGAATGGGAAAGGAGTTAAATGTTTTCTCTCCAAAATCCAGACAAAAAAAAGCAAAAGTTTGTTCACAAAAGAAGGTATATGACCAACTAGAGTAGGAAAAATACAATCCCCCCCCCCTGTAATCTTTAAATTGTTTAAATGTTCTATTACATGGTAAGAAAAGCTAAATCCCACAGCCAATTTTCACTCCTGAGAAGCGAGCATTCACTGGGCAGTTGATCGTTTTCTTCCAGATGTTCTAAAACACATTCCCTCAAACTCCAAAATATCGCAAGTGAAAATCGCCTTTGGAAAGCCAGCGCACACTACAATGAAGGAGTAACTCGTCATTTTCTTCCTTTTCTTCGGGGAAAAGCGTACGAAACCTTCGTCAATTCAGAGTACGAGCTCGTATTTTGTTAATACAGCGCACCACGGGGTCAACAACGAAAGACAAGTTTTAAGTCCTTGACACTAGGTGAATGCGATGGAAAAGTAATCGGTCTGTACTGTTTGAAGAAATCTTTATTTCTGTTTTACTACACAGTTACACAAAATACATCTGGCGGCTCTCGCGCGCCCTCTTACGGAGAAAAATAAGAAGGCTTAAAAAAAGGTTACAACATGCCACCCACCTTGAAATATTATTTCAATATACATGAACAATATAAAGTTATTTTACATGAATACAAATTTAATATTTAAGTAAACATTCACAACAATGAAGTATATATGCATATTAAAATGAGCTACAAATAATAAAATTATAGATTTAAATTGGTAACAGACTTAATTTTGTTATATTTCTTTTAAATATGCCATCTGATGTTTTGACAGTAACAAACCTGACTATATTATCTAAACCAGGATGTAATTGAACAATTCTACCCATTTTCCATTTAGTAGGGGGTAAATTGTCCGTTTTTATAAGGCACAAGTCATTCAATTGAAAAATTTTTGTTGGCAGAAGCCATTTCGGCCTTTGTTGCAATCGACATAAATACTCTTTGTGCCAACATTTCCAAAACTGTTGAACTAGTTTTTGAATTTGTTGCCATCTAGTAAGATAAGAATGACTTGAGTCAATGTAATTAGGTTCAGGAATACTTGTCAAAGGCCTTCCAATAATGAAATGACCAGGCGTTAAGGCTGATAGGTCGTTAGGGTCATTAGATATGGGCGTTAATGGTCTGGAATTAAGACAAGCCTCTATTTGAGTTAGAAACGTTTCAAACTCTTCATATGTTAATTTAGTTTCTCCAACAACGCGTTTTAAGTGATATTTAGTTGACTTTATTCCAGCTTCCCAGAGACCACCCATGCGTGGTGCACCTGGAACATTTAGATGCCATTTAAAACCATTATCAGTTAAAAATTTACTAACATTTTGATTATAATATTCTGATTTTGCAAGCTTCTCAAATTCCATGAGTTTGCATTTTGCTCCAACAAAGTTGGAACCGCAATCACTGCATATGTCACTGCTTTTTTTTCTCCGGGAAATAAACCTCTTCAGAGCTGCAATAAATGCATCTGCTGAAAGATCAGTCACCAGTTCTAGATGAATAGCTCTAGTAGAGTGAAACAAACAAACAGAGCTATGCTTGCTTTAAGGGATTTGGAACCTCTACCTTTAATGGTTTTAAAATTTGAAAAGGACCAGCATAATCTACTCCACAGCGCATAAAAGCAGGAGCAGGTGAAATGCGAGAAGATGGCAAATCGCTCATCATTTGATTAGTGATGGAAGCTTTTACTTTGTAAAATTTTACACATTTTCTTATTAAGTGTCTGATGACATCTCTAGCACCTATTATCCAATATTGTTCTTGAATACAAGATTGCACAAGTTGTGTACCAGCATGCAAGAGAATTTCATGATAATGTCTAATAATGAGATCTGTTGGAATATGCCTTTTTGGCAGTAGGATGGGATGTTTGTGGCCATATGCGAGATTTGCATGTCGCAAACGACCGCCCACCCTGAGAATGTTTGAATGATCTAAAAATGGATTAAGAGATAAAATTTTGCTTCTGCAAGATAGTGGTTGATTTCTTTTTAAAGCATTGATCTCATTATTAAATTCAATAGTTTGCACTAATTTAATTAATAAATACATAGCATTGTTTAGTTCATTAGTTTTTAAAAACCCATTTGTTTTATCCTTTGAATTTTTACAATTATTGACAAATCTTAAACAAAATGATATTACACGTTTAAGTTTAGAAAGAGATGAGAATTTATGAAGTAAATCATTACCATCAGGCAAGTGATTTGGTACAATAATTGATTGTAATGTACAGTACCTTTCTTCTGGCACAGCATCATTCAATGTAGGAACAGAAGAGTCTGTCTGAAAAGGAAATGTTTCGTGTAAAAATTTGGGACCACACAACCATATTGAAGTGAGTAAAGTTGAAGATGATACACCACGGGTTGCAAGATCTGCAGGATTTGCGCTTCCACTGATATGATGCCACTGAGTAGCAGAAGACAACGTCTGGATTTTCGCCACTCTGTTGGCTACGAACGTCTTCCATCGGCTGGCATGGGATCCTATCCAAGAAAGGACTATGGTGGAATCCGTATAAAATTGGGCTTGTGATAAGGGTAATTCAGAGCTTTACAAGTAAAGTCCATCAGTTTAACTAACAAAAAAGCTCCACATAATTCTAGTCGAGGAAGCGAGACAGTTTTCAGTGGGGCAACTCTTGTCTTGGCTATTATTAGTTGAACGTTGATTTTTCCTGTATCTGATACAGAGCGACAGTAAATCGCAGCTGCATAAAACTTTTCAGAAGCATCACTGAAGCCAAATAGATGAAACAGGTTGTCTGAATCGACTAATAAGAATCGTGGAATTTTGATGTCTTTGACAAATTGTACATCATTAGCAAGTTGTTCCCATTCAAGTTTAATGTCTGTAGGTACCCTTTCGTCCCACTTCAATTGTTGTTTCCACAGTCTTTGCATGATTGTTTTATACTGAATTGTGATGGGTGACAACCATCCAAGTGGATCGAATGTCTTAGCAATTGTAGAAAGTAATGTCCTTTTGGTTAAGGTTCAAAAGATAAAGGAGTGATTTTGAAGTAGAATACATCTGAAGTTGGATGCCACAGGATACCTAAGGTTTTTACTGTATCATCATTGTCTATATTCAAAGAAGTATTAGATAAACGCATATCTGAATCGATTGAATTTAAGAGTTCGCTGCAATTAGAAGCCCATTTTCTCAATACAAGTCCGGCACTGGACACCATTTGAGTCAACTGGTTTTGTAGTTTCAGAGCTTCAGAGAGTGAATTGGCTCCGGACATCAAATCATCAACGTAGAAGTCCTTAAGAGTTGCTTTAGAAGCAAGAGGGAAATTATTTGATTCGTTTAATACCAACTGCTGTAAGCATTTTATTGCAAGGTACGGCGCTGATGCAGTACCATAAGCAATCCTTGTCAACCTAAAGTCTTGTATTGGCTCAAATGGTGAATTACGCCACACGATTCTCTGGAAATCTGAATCGTGTAGAGTTATTTGTCTATACATTTTTTCTATGTCCGCAGTTATGGCTATTTTGTGCATCCTGAAGCGTAGGAGTAATGTTGTTAAGTCAGTCTGTAGCTGTGGACCAACCATTAGTTTATCGTTAAGAGAAATACCACTTGAGGACTTTGCAGATCCGTCAAATACCACGCGAAATTTGTCACCGTTTTTATTGGGTACTGGGTGATGCGGGAGATAAAAACTGGAACTGGCTCTAACGTCAATCTCGTTTTCTGGGATTAATTCCATGTGACCAAGTTTCAAGTAGTCGTCCATGAATTTATGGTATTGATCAGAAAGAGATTGGTTTTTACTGAACCGGCGTTCGATTTGCTGTAGACGATGCACAGCAATGTCTCTAGATGAACCAAGTTCATCACTAGAATCTCGGAATGGAAACTTGACTGCGAATCTACCTGTTGAGTCACGAGTATAAGTTCTTTTAAAATGATTTTCGCAAGCAATTTCTTCATTCGTAAAGGGTTTTGTTTCAGAAAGTTCCTCTAATTGCCAAAATTTGTCAAGTTGAAACTCTACTGCGTTGTAACTTGCATGATTTGATATGATTCTTTGGCAAGAAAGTTTTGTTTTTCCAAGAACAACCCAACCGAAAATGGTTTCCATTGCAGTTAAAGAATGTCCTGGAACATTTAAATGCCTGTTGGGCATTATTTCTCCAAACACGTCTGCACCTAGCAGAATGTCTATTGAGCTTGGCTGAAGACAGTTGATATCCGCTAATTGTAAATTTTTGAATGTATTCAAAGCAGACGCATCGACTTGAAATTGAGGAAGGTCACAGGTGATTTTGGGTAAAATTAATGCATCTACAGTAATACTTGTATTTTTGTAAAACAGTGATGTTATTTCTAACTGAACTAAGGCTGAAACCCTTTCCACGTTTCGCGAACTTAAACCGTCTACATTTATGTTTACGCTAGTGCGCTTAAGTTGTAATAAATTTACACAACTCTCTCTAACAAATGAGCCTTGACTGGCTGAATCAATGAGTATTCTGCATTTTTGAAAAGCGCCATTAATGTCTTTAACATAAACGATTGCGATAGGCAATAAAACAGCCTGAGCGGCAGGTACGGTTGCATTATTGCTACTTATCGTGGAATCTTCCGTGTGTATATCTGATACCGTGTTGGCAATAAAAGTTTTGTTATTATTTGGATTTTTTGAGCATAATATTGAATTATGTAATTTGGAACAAAATTTACAAACACCTGCACGGCATTTAGAAATGTGATGCGTTTTATTTTCTTTAAGGCAGTTAAAACATAATTTGTATTTTTTAACAACATCCCATTTTTCTTTAATCGGAAGTTCTAAGAAACTATCGCATACAAATAATCCAAAATGTGAACCGCTATTGCAATGTACGCAAACATTCGAGACTATTTGTGAAGAGTAGGGAAATTTCTTATTTGTTTTGGTCATTTTACTTCCCCCCGCTTCAAAGGGAACAGATGTTTTTTCTTTCTGGCACTTGGCTAAAGAAGCGATTGCAGTCGCTTGCCTAAGACGTAAGATTTAAACTGGGCGAAGGAAGGATTTTTTTTGTTTGTTTGTTCGAGAGTCCAAACGCGTAGTGTTTCAGGGTCGAGTTTCCCCCTTAGCAAGAAAATTATAAGGGTGTCCCAATGCTCCACGGGTTGCTTTAGGATTTGTAGTGTGTCAATGCATTGTTGGGTAGTGTCAATTATTTTTCGCAATCCCGACGCAGATTCTTGTTTTAAAACAGGCTGCGAAACTAATTTATTTAATGCTGCATTTATAATTTCTGCTTCATTCTCATAGCGTTCGGTTAATGCATTCCACGCCTTTTGATAATTATAGTTTGTTATCTGAATAGATTGTAATAAAGTGGCTGCTTCGTCTTTTACTGAAAGTTTAAGATATTGCAGTTTTTGACTATCGCTTAAAGTATTATTATTTCCTACACTCGTAAGAAATAAATCGCGAAAGGAGATCCATTCCATATAGTTTGAAGTGAATACTGGCAATTCTATGCGAGGAAGTTTTAAATTGTTTACATTAGTGTTAGCAATATTTTGGCATGCATTAGTATTATTATCATTCCTAACAAGTTTTTTCATTTCCTCTTTTAAAATAATTTTTAGAGTACCTAATTTAGAAAATAAATCATGCATTTCTATTTCATAACCGTTAAAATCTTCATCTGTACAAATACTTAGAAGATTATCATTTAAATTATTTACTTCAGAATCTATTACATTAACATCTTTTTCATAAACTTCAATAATGGATTCAGAATTTGCTTGATTTTGTAAATCATCAATTTTGGAAACTAAACGAGTTAGCTTACCTTTTACGATTTTCTTTTGCTTTAGAATGGCGTCCATGTTGTTTTGTGACCTTCCCAATATCGAAATTCAATGCTTGCGATGATTATTGAACGAATTTGTTTTGATGCTTGATTATTTCGACAAATGTCGCAGACCGTTACACTTCATCAATAAATATTTTAACTTGAATGCTGGGGCTCATCGGACCATTATGAATGCGATGGAAAAGTAATCGGTCTGTACTGTTTGAAGAAATCTTTATTTATGTTTTACTACACAGTTACACAAAATACATCTGGCGGCTCTCGCGCGCCCTCTTACGGAGAAAAATAAGAAAGCTTAAAAAAAGGTTACAACACTAAGAGCTTCTTGATGAATAATACAATGATACTTGAAAAAAACCTTTCTTCCCAAAAAATTTTCAAGCAATGCAACAAAACCTTTTATCCTGCGAACCATGCAAGGCGCTCCATCTGTGCAAACACTGTCTAATTTTGTCCACAATTACATTTTTAAAATCCTTAAAAATGTCTTTACCTGTAATTAAAACTAGCAGGCGCAAATCCATAAGTTCTCCCACAGTATCCAAATTATTGTTCGTGTAACGCACAAAGATGCTTAACCGCTTTTTGTGTGATATTACAGCTTCCATCCAATGTTAATGAAAAATATTTGCTATTTTGAAGTCCAGAGACAATTTGCGTTACAACATCCTGGCTCATGTCATCTATACGACGCATGACGGTATTTCTAGACAAAGCTATATTATTAACCATATTTTTGACATTAAGACCACCAACATTTTGGGCGAAAATTAAAAGGCTACTTTTTATTATCTCCTCTCCGTCAGAATATGATTTTTTCTTGCGGGCTAACAACAAAGAAAGTTCATAAGAAGCCTTCACTATGGTTTCCTTTTCGTCATTTCTCTTTTGGAACAAAGATTGCCTGATAAAGATTTCTTTGTTTTATTGATGAATTCCGTTCGCAAATTTGATCCAACAGAATATATGTGGTTGAAATCACTATGCAGTTGTCTGAAATGACGGTCCAAGTTAAATTATTTGGAACTTTTATACAAATTCCACATATCAAACAAACAGGCTTGGAAGCATTTTGATGTGTAAACAAGTATTGTTCTTCCCAGACAACTTTAAAATCACATGCTGCAATATTCTCTTCATAATTTCTTTTCGATGCCGAAGGTTTACTAGTATTGAAAATAAAATAAAAAATTAAACAACCACGCTCAACGCTAAAATCTAAAAACATTTTTAGAACAGGAAAAACCTTAACGTCTTGGTAAACAGAGTTTTAAATCAACTGAGTCTGACAGCTAGAAACAACTTGCCGATGTTACGCTACAAATTTTCTAGGCTCCGAATCCAGCATTTTCATTAGTCATGAATGCAAGTTCCCACTCACTCTGCTTTATAAAGCGGCTACTTTGCGCAGATAGAATTACTTCTACCGTATCAGCAATTGCTCTCCTAATATATTGCACAATTACTTCTTGACATTACAGAAATCGTAAATAGTCAACACCTTCCAAAAAACCTTTTTATCTGAATCATGCTGACAGCCAATAGCTATAACCTTCAGCACTGCAAGGGGAAGCTGAAATTCGTATGGAAATCCGAGATGTTAAAAATTAACCACGCCCGCGAAAGGATGACTTTTTGGGCATATTCAACCGACCGAGAGAGAGAGAATTTATATATTTGTTTTTCATCTCACGTTACTCAAAACTTTTCTCGGAACGTTACAATACTGTAGAATTGTAAGTTTTGGAGCATGATCTCATTTTTGGTGCTATACTGAAGAAAAGAAAAATCTTGTTTAGCGCCTTTAAAATCTCCCGCTGAAAATTTCTGTTTTTTACATATTCTCTTCATGACAATTTTCTATTGTAATTCAATTAATTTAGTAATATTTTCAAAAAATTTGTAACTTTTCAATAAGTCTTCGCGTGCCACAATGTGGCACGCGTGCCTTGGGTTGGTCACCCCTGCCATAGAGCTATATCATTTAGCATCTCAACATCAAGATCGATAATTCTTTCTGGTCTATCTTTATCTTCTTCACTTTCCCTATCACAGTTTGACTCATTATTGTTTCGAGCTTCTTCATTGTCCTTTTTTTCACTGTCATCTCCTTTATTTTGTTCACTGTCAGTATGAATAATGGGTCTCACTTCACTTGTACTTATTTCTGGAAAAATATTGGCGTACATTGGGGATTATCCGAGGGCACTGAAGAAGTGGCGCCTAAACATTTATGCAGTGCATTTTTCCGACTTTCGTTTAAATTTTTTTTCTTTTTTCCGCTCCACTTTGATAACGCTTCATGCTTCTGCCCTGAAAAGTTTGAAAATTCTGTACTTGCTTTTCGGAAATTAAGATTGTGAGACCACATATGCGACAAAATTTTTTATACCAGATAAACTACAATCACCTTATATTAGTATTATAAAACGAAACGAAACGCACCACACAAAACCGAACGCGAATACTAAACGCAGACACGAATTTACAAACTTCGGTAATATATGGGATGATCGGCGAGTTTAGCACAAATGGGCATTTTCTGCTTTGCTTGCACAAAGCCTCATGTCTGGCCGAGGGACGATTTCCGATTCCCCGTCAGATAATTTATTTCTCTGTAGCAGTGTGGAAGGAATTTGAATGCTTGAAAATAAAGTTATAAATTTTGAGTTAAAAAAATAACTATATTCTTTTATAATTGAATCTAAATTTTTCAAACTTGTTAAAGTTTTCTACTTACTATTGCAAACTGTAAATTTTTCCATGAAATATTTTGGTAATTAAAATAAGAATCTTAAGCATTTAAATTTTTTTCCCAAACTCTCATAAAATTACATTTCATCTTTTTTCAAATTTCCTGATAGAATTATGAAATTTCTGATTTAATATACAAATATTTTGTTTAATTCTTTTATTCTTTACAGAAATCATAATTTAATTTCTAGAACAAAACGCAGCTCGGCTTCCGGATTACTTATAATCAAAATTATTAAAATATCTCAACAAAAAGTAAGCTTTCAAAAATTCAAAGGTTTTCTTTTAAAGCAAAAAAAAAAACAATTATAATATTCTTCATTTGTAAAGTTTCCTTTTAAAGTTTCTAAATATAAGTTAATAAAACATTAACTGAATACGAATGTTTTTTACGCATTCTAGTTTAGTATTATTACTATACTTGTTTGTTTTTTCAAAAATCTTAATACTTTGTGACTAAACAGAACAATGAAACATTTCCAAAATAATTTGAAATTTCTAAGATATAACTCAAAACTGTTTGACAAACGCCACAATATCACAAAAGAAATCTACAATTTTTCAACTAAATTTATATTTTAGTTACATTCAAAGTTCCCTTTCTCAAAATTAAACAATCTTACTACATATTGAATAACTTTTCACATTTCTATTTTGTTTGTGTGTGAAATCACTCTTTAACTACCTTATAAATTGTGTTTATCATATTTTTATTTCTGTAATACATTTTTCTACCACTTTAAATAGTTTTAAACTAGGAGCAATTAAAAAATAGTACCTATATTTTTCAACATTTATTATTGTTCTGTAAAAATAAACATTTCATTAAATGCTTTTTATAAGAAATTTCTGCCATAGTTTTGGCATTGTTGCCTTTTTTTTAAATTTTAAGGTATCCGAACACGTTCAGAGTACTTTTTAACAAAATAGCATACTAAAACATTGTAAAAGCTCTTTTATGGCTCAATACCAATAAATATTACTATTTAACTATCACTATTTAAAATAAATTACCTGAATTTTACAAAAATCACAATTATAAGTGAAATTTTAGCAATATTTTTGAAAAACTTGAAAACAGTTAGAGAAAAAAGTAATGAACATATATTAGTAAAAGTATTATTAAAACAAATTAGATGCATGTATCTAGAAAATGTACTAAAATTTTAATTTTTTATTAAAATTTGAAAATTTTAGAGCTGATTGAGTAAACATTATAAGAAATGTTACACTTTTCATGGGGCCATTATTTAAATAACAAGCCATAACTCAAAAATTATTCATACAATAAGAAATATTTTAATACATTCTCTAGAAAATAACATAAATATCAGGTTCAAAAAGTTTTATAGAAATACATTCGTAAAAATTTGAGTTATCAGACTCGCCATGATAGATTTTGAGCAATTTAAATGCCCAATTCTGGAAGATCAAAAACCCACTTCCGGTTTTTCTAACTTAATAAAATTGATTGTAATGTGGCCTCTAGGTAGCGTAGAAACAAATAAAGTATGTTTCGTAAAGTCAAAAGATAGCTCTATTCAATAAAATAAAAAACAAAAATATCTGTCTTGACTGAATTTGGTCATTTTCAACATGTTCGGATACCCCTTAAATATATTTTCAGATGAATTTTGATTAAATTTATTAGAGAAGTATACAGAATGTTATGCAATATTTTAAAGAAATTATGCGTTTTAAAGTTATTATACGATTCTTATGTATTTTTATAATTAGTTATAAACATATATTTAATTATTAGATTGCATTGAATATCCTTTCAAATTGTTTGGACAAGAGATCTTAATCAAAAAAGTATCGCGAGCTAATTACTCTTAAAATGGCAATGAATACAAAAAGAAAACAAAAGAATTTGTGCTTTTCAAATTTAATCTTACAAAATAAGGGTTCTCTCTTAGCAGTTTTAAAGTATTTTCGAAAAATTACGTGTGTAACTGCCGCTTACGTCATTACTTGGGGTATCCAAAAGTAATTAATAGAATCTCGGGGTAAATTAATATATTTAATGGCATAAGATAGCACAGTTACAAAGAACAGACACTTAGACAATTACAAGACAAACATTTAGAGAAAATAAGTAAAGTTTACATAGTCCAGGATTGGACATCGAAATGGGGAACGCATACTTGTCCAGATCCAAACTCTCTCTGACGATACTACAGTGTTTCGTACAGTCACACTTCCGGTCCAAACCCATATTGTAATGGCGGCACCTACATTTCGGTCTTGGAACTATACCGTGCGTTACAGACTCCCCCTCTGGTTCCGTTGACGTCTCGGCTCGGAAACAGGAGGTACTCTTTTTTTTTTGGGCGTCCTCTTTTCCTCAGAGGAGCTTCTTCTAAGACCAGGGTGGTCCATACACTTTTCCTACGACAGGAATCTTTGATTGCCAGGGTGGCACTTCTTCCGAGACCAGGGTGGTCTATAAACTTTTCCTATAACAGGATTTTTTTTATTGCCGGGTGGCACTTCATACGAGACCAGGGTGGTCTATATACTTTTCCTACGATAGGAAATTTTTGATTGCCAGGGCGATATTTCTTCTGAGACCAGGGTGGTCTATACACTTTTCTATAGGAGTCGTTGCTATTGGATGGGGGCCCTCCCCTGGTTGGAAACATGATTCAAATTTTTCCACATTGAATTAATTACAAATTTAAACTTTGATTTTTAAATTTTATATATAAACAGACCAAAATTAAATTTGACAAAATATTACTAACAGAATAATAGTACAGTATTATGCCACAAAAAATAATATCTCACTTTCTTACAATATACAGTTCAAAAAATTTCATGAATCACAAAAAGGAAAAATAAAAATATTTTCGTTTCCTATCATTTTTAATACATAATCAAAGTAAAAAACTTTTTCAAAGTTTTAGCCAAGAAAAAAAATACATATATCATAAAAATGATCAGAAAACACTTTGGAAATATTATAGTTAAACAATACTGATGTATCTGAAAATTTCTTTACATATAAAAAAAATACTCTATACTATAATGCACACTTGATGAATGACAATAAAATTCTCTAATTTCAAAATGTGATAACTAATTTACAAATCATTATTAATGATATTAAAATAAAACAAATTCTTCAATATGAACTGTCTTCTAATTTAGTACATCAAAACAAATAATAATATTTATATAATATTCATTATTGATCAAAAGGAGTTTCAGCAGTTAACATGAAATGGATTTATAAAACAATTCAAATATGTTTAAATAGAAATACCGTTCATAATTTAATTCATTCACTGAAGTTATCAATAGTACAAACTTGCTTACACTTAGTAGAAGTACTTGAAAATATTTTCCAAAAATTTTAAATAAAAACAGAAATGTAAATACTTTATCAATAACATACAAGGTTTCAAATGTTATATAGTAATACTTCGTAATCAATCATATACTTTCAAAAGAATTATTTTTATGTTAGGCATGCAAAGAACAGAAAAAAAATTATTATAAGAATTGCAATAATTTCTTGATAACAAAACCATATACGTGTTATTAGCATAAAATTTTTAATTAGGAAGAAAATATGCACTCATAAATAATTAACCTTCAATTAGCTTTAATCAGATCTACCGATAGAATGAAAATTTCATTTTCAAAAGATTAGGAAAAGTGACAAATGAATATCAACTTTAAATTCAATTATGTTGTTTTCCTGTAACACACAATATATACTACGAATAATAATCTTATACACACACACAATAACAGAGCATGATTATTTAGAATAAACAACACTTATCTGTTAACAGGTTTTCTGGATGAAAATATTCATTCGCAGGGTGCGAATCCTCTTATTGTCGGGATGACAAACACTTCCACCCCTAAGGCTGTAGAAGGAAAAAGCGAAAGAGAGCTGGAGTCGGGCCGACGTTTGGGCGCCAATTGTAACTGCCGCTTACGTCATTACTTGGGGTATCCAAAAGTAATTAATAGAATCTCGGGGTAAATTAATATATTTAATGGCATAAGATAGCACAGTTACAAAGAACAGACACTTAGACAATTACAAGACAAACATTTAGAGAAAATAAGTAAAGTTTACATAGTCCAGGATTGGACATCGAAATGGGGAACGCATACTTGTCCAGATCCAAACTCTCTCTGACGATACTACAGTGTTTCGTACAGTCACACTTCCGGTCCAAACCCATATTGTAATGGCGGCACCTACATTTCGGTCTTGGAACTATACCGTGCGTTACACGTGTTTATTTCACGTTACCTCAATAAAAAGAAAGAGAAGTGTATTTTTAAGTAAACTAAATATACTTTCTTTCTTTGAAAATTCTTTTAACAGTTTGAAGCAATTTTAATGAAATATTTAGAAATTATAAATTGGCTCATATATTACTAAACAAAATTATCGTATAATACGTTAGGATTACAAACAAAAATCAACACAATAAATATAATAACGTTTTACTTCAATTTCGAGTTATTGTTAGGATTCTTTTAAGTATGGTAAATAATTAATGAATGTACTCAAAATCTCATTAATGTTTTGTATTTTAAATGAACTACTATCGCTTTATTAAAATGACTCAAGAAATTATTTTTATACGAGAGGCAAATAATATTTTTTCGTTTGAATAACAATGTCAATCGAAAATGTTTTAAGATTCAAGCAACGAAAACACATTTAAATATGTTAATCATCATGAAAATATTCTAAAAACTGATGACAGTTATTTATATTTATGTATGTAAAATGAAAAATAAATAAAATAGTAATGACAAAAATGCGACAAAATATTTTTTTCACTTTATCTTACACAATGATTAAAATACCTGCGCATTAAATCTTAAAAATCTAAAAGAGAATTTGAAAATGAAAATATAGTTACCTTTTTTTTGTTGTTGTTTAAACACGGTTCTCTGAATTCTCCGTATAAGAGCAGGAAGCTAAACGAAATTAGTTCGAAGTCAAATTGATGCAAAATTTCCTCAGTTTTCTTCGAAAAGGGGCCTTTTTCTTAGGGTCATTCTGTCCCATTCTTTTCATTCGTCCTTAAGCCTGTCATAAATCTTGATCGTGCTTTTGTCCAATGTGCCGAAATTCTTCGTTAACGCGCCCCCTCCCCCTTCCCCAGAGGACCAACGTTGAGAACTCTCTCTCTCTCATTGATACTCCTTAAAAAATAATTAACTATAGACTTGGAGGGTGACAGAAGACTTCTGGCGCTTATGGTCCTATCTTTTCTTGGAACGAGCAGTTATCCAGCCCTTGCTCACCATGAATGCGCATTCAGTCTTTTGGTTGTTACAGAAATAAAAGAGAACCGGAATAAATAAAATATAATATTCTCTTTCACTAGACCATCTCTGAAAAAAATTCCGACTAAGGGCCAAGCCTTCCTGTAGCTTCTTAGTACAACGTTCATTGCAGTCAATCAATCAATAGACCAAGGGGTTATTGTCATTTACAAGCAAATAACATTCTGAATGAATTTTTCTATCCTAAGCGTTATCTGTATTTCACTTAAACGATCTTTCTGTCGATCCGCTTTGAATGAGAAGTTTTTCCTACTTTCTACATGTAGAATGTAGAAGTCATCTCTACATTCAAAGATCACACCACTCCTTGTCTTCTCATTATTTTGAGTCATTTTACCACCTTTTAAGCTTTTCTTATTGTGTTTCCTGAGATTCAGAATTCACACGGAAAACTTATATCGTTCTAAGCCAGTGACATACTATTTTAAAAACGTAAAATAGCTTAAAAAATGTTATCAATGGTAAAAGACCATTGATAACATTTTACGACTTTTTGCTTACACATGTCAGGGGCCCCTGTAGCTAGGAGCTTTTATTTTCGCGCGCGCGAATGACTTAATATCGCCTATGTATAAATTATATCAATGTAATGTGAGTTTTTTATGTCAGAAAGTATTTTGTTTTACTTTAGTCAGTAAACTGATTTTTTTAAGTCTTTTATTTTCCATATGCTCCAGCCCCCTTCGTAGGGTTATCACGCCCCCCCCCGTGGGGGCGCGCCCCACAGTTTGAGAAACGCTGCTTTACATTTTTTTCGAAAAAATTACTTTCATCTAATTCTCTATTTGATTCATTCATCAATTTAGAGAAATTTCAATCTCACTTAAATATTTCGTTATTTCTGTCATGCTGACTGAAATGAAACTAATGTTGAATTTACGAAATACTTCAATCCAGTGCCGGATTACTCATTAGGAGGAGGCAATTGCCTAAGGGGTCCCGCGCTTTTTAGGGGCCCGCAAAAGCCTATTCTGTTTTTTGTTAGTGCTCCAAAAACAGGCTAAAGGGCCCCGAGAACTCGAATGCCTAAGGGCCTCCATGTCTTTTAATCCGACACTGCTTCGATCTTTTCCCCCACATTCTCAAAATATAAGCACAAAAATCTAGACTACAATAAATCACGAACCTTCAAATACTAAATTCTTTCGAAAGAACTAAACATTGGTAGTTGTTTATAGTCTGGGATCTGGGATCATTATTACAGAAAAAGAAATCTGGTATCAAATTTTTAAAAACTTGGAACCGAAAACATACAAGGGGTGATCAAATGAAAAGGTACGAAACGACATAAAAATGAAACAGTTAAATATTTGCATATTCCGCCAAGGGAGAATGTAGCGGGACATCTCGGGATGCCATTGGAGACTCTGACTGGGATCGGATCATGCGCGGGTGCCCGCATGCGCAGGAGAGAGCAAAGGCTCTTATAAAAAGCGGCGTCCAAATGATGCGAGCACAGAAAAAGCATTAACTCCGATGTGTACTGTGAGACACTCCGACGCCTACGCAGGTCCATCAAGAACAAAAGACCGGGGCTGCTCACGGAGGGTGTGGGTCTGCTCCATGATAACGTGCGTCCGCACGTCTCCAGAGTCACACAAATGGAACTGGACAAGCTCCAATGGGAGACGTTGGACCATCCGTCCTACAGTCCGGACATGTCACCCTGCGATTTCCATGTGTTTGGTCCACTGAAGAAACACCTGAAAGGAAAGCGCTTCAACTCGGACGACGTACTCAAGGACACTGTGAAGGATTGGGTCTCGTCACAGCCACAGGAATTCTGGGAACAAGGAATCCTGCGGCTTGTTCATCAGTGGGATCGTTGTGCTCAGGCTTATGGTGTATATTTTGAATAAAGTCTATATGTGTACCCACCGTGTCGTTTCGTACCTTTTCATTTGATCACCCCTTGTACATTAAAGACTAAAGTTCAGGAAAACATTTTTGTTTAAACAAAAAACAAATAGATTTTAACCGCAATTACATGTAATATATGAAGGCAACACTAATTGTTCTACGGTTCAAATCGTGGGTAATCATTGGGTTTGCAATATCAGTGCAAGATTTTTTGTTGCACGTTGAACTTATAACTGAAGTCTATCAGCTTGGGGCCCCTGCTGGTGCTCGGGGCCCCTGGCGGCCACCAGCTCCGCCACCCGCTTAATCCGCCTCTGCTGGTCATACTCCTCCCCTCCCCCAATGACTATAGTGTTGCTCAGGTTTGTCCAAAAATTTTGACAAAAATAAAATTCTCTTAAAAATTAAATAAAAATTCCGCTAAGAAATTCTTTTTTTAATCATTTACTTTTTCAATTGTTTTCCATTTTTACTATTCCCTAAAACTTCATCCATGTATGTTGAGGAGAATAATGATACCATTTTCATAAGGAATAAAAATTGTTAGAAATACAAAAATTAAAATATTAATTACATAATTTTAGTGTTGGCCCTTATTATTATTATTGTTATTTTTACTTCAACAGTTGCTTAAGCTGGAGTGTCTAAAGCCATGAGATGACTCGTAATGTTGTTATTGTTGTCTTGTTCTTCCCGAAGGGGATGAAGCAGTTCCAGTTTATCCATAGGGCGCTTAGGACGGGCGCCCAGGGGGTTCGAGATCCAGAAAGGAGCTAAAGGGCCCGGATAAGCTGGACTTAACCAGGTTTTCTGATAATAAATTTCGATCCACCAGTGTGAAGGGGGCCAGTAAATCTTCTGTGTCGAAGACCCAAAATGAGCTTAAGTCGGCACTGGAAGGAAGGAAAGTTGCCAGAGCCTGAGACAGGTTGGACTTCTAGACGTACGCCTGTCGTTGGCCGTAGCTTTGAGCACCATTCATGTGACAGTACGATTCTTTTAGCTCGGTTCCACCCCAATTTAGAGGAAGAACACCCTGGGGGATCAGGGCCTCCCACCTCTCTTCCCTTTTCATAAACCTTACGAGAGGACTTGCAGCTCGACAGTTATTTAGAGTGCCGCAAAGGCACTTTACAAACATCCATGTTTTCGCACCCATGCCCTACGGCACTGCAGTCGCTAACAACTATACCGTCGCTAACAACTATATAGTCGCTAACAACTATACCGGATGGGCGGCATGACTCCTAATATCATGTGGAATATCTTTTTACCCGCGAAGTGCAGCAGCTCAATTTGGCATTGACTCTAAAATTCGTCGGAAGTCTTCAGAGAAGAAATATTCAGCCGCCCTTAATGGTTAAAATGTTGCCTGCATAAAATTTTGTGCACGAAACAATCTTTCTATCATGCCCCCCCCCCCTCCCGTCTGTTCGATGGGATTCATGTTTGACATTCCACACTGCCAAATCATTCGTTGGAATTGTCCAGTAGGCTTCTGAAACCCATCGCAAAGGATTTTGGCTCGATGACATTCCTGAAAGATCCCATAGTTGTTTAGGTACATAAAGTCTATGAATGTGCAATTGATTTGATTCAATTTGAAAGAAGGGTTCAGTACACAGTAAGGTAAAATAAGCTTACACCATTTAGGGGCCACCAGCAGCTTGGCAATTTGCGTCCATGACCTACTGGACTCTGAGTCACACTCGAGCATTGCCGTCTACTCTTACCAAATGGATTTGGGTCTCATCTGACCAAGGAACTCCCCCCCCCCATTCAACTAAGTCCAGTAAAGACGTTGCATCCGATGGTGTATATTTAGTAAAATCACTCAAGTTGGTCTTCTGCTGCCCATCAACACCAAATTTCACCCCAATGTCTTCACCGAAACGTGTATCGTGAGCCTCATTGATTGTTTTTATTTGACGCAATGTTACTCTTTTGGTAACACTGACTAATCTAGACAGACGTCTTCAGTCATTAAGTAAACACCCACGGTTGGCCACTGAGTTGTCCATAATTGGAGATAATGCATGTTGAAAATTTGATAAATTGTTTAAAAAGCCTCGTAATAAATTTTTTAAAATGCTGTTAAAAATAATAATATATTTATGATTACTTTGCGAGTTCTTATTCAAATATGTATCATGATCCAACGTTTCAAATAACAGGTTTAAAAAAAAATTCATCTTCGAGTCTGAGTTACGCTTACTTTGATTATAATCCTTATAAGAAACATTTTATTTAAAAAAAAACTATTTGTACAAGCATAACTGTATACATAAAGACACCATATAATTTATCCATTGTTCTTATAGGGACATATTTCACGTTTAAGAAAAATCGGACGCTGCTTAGTTTATGCAACCATCCCTCTGGAGGAGTTGTTCGATTCGTAATTTTCGATGGACATGGAATGCGGACATAAAAGGAGACCACCCTTCTTCAAATAAAATCGAATTCATTCTCGTCCAAGCGTTTCCCACAGTAAATCTCCACCCTCCCTCTACATTCGAAAACAATTCGAACTTGGTCCCGCCATAAAGTCTTCTCATAAAATGCCGACCGGGACATCTTGATCGCTTCCGGAGCTTGACCGTGTCCGGCCGTCCGGCAACAAAATAAACATCACCCTCTCCTTGTCAGTCGGGCGTAATGAAATTAAGTACGGAAGGGGAGGGGGACGTTCTAACGCAGAGAAGATTTCGAACGTCCGAGTGGCTGCCATTAGGAGTAGGGGTGTCGAAGAGGGGTGAGCGGTAGAATTCTGATTAGGATGAGGAATAGGTACGGGAAGGAGGAACAGCCAGAATGTCTCCATCTATACACATTACACATTTCCAATTTCTTACTTTTGCTTATGGAGATTATTTTATAATATGTATTAATCAAATTCTTAAAAGCACTACAAAAGATTTCCATTAATTTTTTTTCCAAACCTGGATTGGTAGGTTCCTGAAAATTAGCACTGGTATCTTGATACTGATAACGTATACGTGTATTGTATAAAGTATAAGCATTTGGCAAACTGTAGAGTTTTTGCAAAAAATCTTTTTGCTATTAAATTTTATGCATGCTCATTAGAAACAATGAATAGTAATATTATCGAATGACGTCATTCTAAAAAAATTCATAATCCAGAAATTCCATAATCTAGTAGTTTAAGAAAATCCAGAAAATCGAAGATGCAAATAATTTAAATAAGTTTTGTAAAAAAAAAATGTCGCTTTATATTGATGAATTACGACTTATAGTCTTTGAAAAATCTTTTGCTATTGGCATCCTCACACACACAACTCAGACTTAACAGTTTATTAAAACATTTAAGGGGACTTAAAATGACATAACATACATTTACTCCTTTGTAGTAATAGTGCTTCAACTATTATCGTTTCATTAAAATATTATTTTTGCATGTAAAAGAACTAGAAATTGGAAAAAACGAATTTACAATGAAAACTTTTTTTTTTATAGGAGTTTCAGTTTTTTCTAAGGATATATTTACCACTTTATTTAGGGCCGTGGAAGTCTACTCGTTACAGTCATGGACTCCTGGCCAGTGTGTCGTGAGTTCAAGTTCTTATGCCTCTGAAGACCCGCCGTGTAGAGAGGTTGATGCACAATAAATATGTCGTGGCTCAAAGTTCTCACGTTGGTGTGTTTTGGAAGTTAAAAGAGTGAGGAGCTAGCTCACAGGTGTCGTCACTTGACCATTGCTCAAAAGGATGGGGTCCGTCTGCAATAGCTTTTGTAGTGTGACGCTAATAAGTAATCAATCGAAGAAAGCGTCATAAAAACGATGGTGTGGCAAAATAACATTACAACATACAGAATTTTTAAACTTCTCCAAAACATAGCACCGGCATTTATTCTGATTTGGATAAAATTCCAAGATGTTTTGTAGATAGCAGGAGATTAGATTGAAGTGGAAAGTGTCGTGCAGACGATCAAATAAAATTTATTGTTAACTGGTACGATTAATTCTGACTATATATATATAAAAACGCTTTTAAATTATGCAGATCGTTTTGGAGAATATCGAAATGATCCGTAATCAATAAAAACATTCGCCATTTTGAGAAGTGGCCCATAAAATATTCCAAATATTCCAATATTCCAATATATTTCCGTCGTCACTTTAAATTGAAATATACATGCGACAAAATAAAATTTAACATACACTCGCTCGTCGTACTCTTTTTCGAAAGTTTAATCATTTTATCAATCGGAAGCGAAGTACTATCCATTGCCCTATAAATCAACCAATAAAAACGTGATCGAGTGTGAAAGAACGTTCGAAATAGGGGCTCATTTTCAAACTGGCATCGTGTTATTTATTCCCACCGGAAGCAGCTACCCTCACCCTTCAACCTTTTCCTAATATCAATCCTCGATTTTTCCTTGTTGCTTTTAAAACGCGTCGAATCGCGTCTAATTGACGGGGATTCCACTCCTTTCTCATTCATAATTCAGTTGCTCGACATGAGGGAAGAAAGCCGATTGGTTACGCTTTCCTTGGAGCAAAAATCTCTATTTAAATATTGAAGGGTGATAAAGGATTTTTGGAACGAATATCAAAGGTCCGATATTTTTCAGACAAATTAAATTATTCGGAGGGTTGGAAGCGTTGAGAAAAAACATCTAACTCTTAACAGTTCATCATTTCGATGTTACACTGCAGTTGAGAGGGAAAGTGTTGAAGGGTGAATATAAAAATATTTTGCGAATCTTTTACTTTTCAAATTCATTCGCCGATGGAATCATTTATTATCATTATATAATGTCTCCACAGTCTCCTTCATATTCCATCCGACTGATCAAATGCCTCCTCAAGCATCAGTTTTTTGATATTGAGATTGCGTTTTACGGTGAATTTTTGCGAAAGTTTTATTTTCATACAGCCCTATTCATTGGAATCATCTATTTCATTCATCTAATTTATTGGCTTGGCCACTAAATTACCCAATTTCCTCATCATCATCATCTTGGATTCTTCCCTTACGACCCGGACCGAACTTGGACTACCCGACCTGAATATGGAAAACCCTATAGACCAAATTAACCTCACCCCTGCGTACGTGGAATTCCACAACATTTTCGAATCAACTATGAACTCCCTGGTTTCGAACTTAAAATAGCAGCAGATCATCCGAGGAAGTGGCGACAGTCATCCGAGGAACTGAAGAGATGGAAAATAAGTTGAGGGAATTCCCCTTCAATCTCCAGGAAAGCCAATCCTCCAACCTACGCCAGTTAGGTGACGTCCTCGACGAGGCCAAATTCAAGTACACCCACACCCGTAAACTGGAAATAGCCGAGCAGAATAAGAGCCTGCAAGCCCAAATTGATGCATGGGGGTTACCCACCAAACCCCTAGAGGCACCCTTCCAAGTAATCCTTTCAAAAAAAAGGAAGGAAAAATTCCGGAGACAATAGCACCGAATCAAAAAAGGCTAAAACAGACGATCTGGTCCCAACCCAAAACAAGTTTGCCGAACTTTCGGTTAGCAACAACATGGATACCACCGACCCAATCGAAGGTACCTCCACCAACGTCGTGCATCCCGGATCCACCGCACCGCAGAAAAAATTTCACGTCCCGCCGATCACCAATCGACAACGTATCTAACCAAGCGGCCCTACTTAAACACCTGCAGCAGATTACCAAACTGAAACTGGAAGCAAAACTGATTGGCTCAAAATTCCGCATCTTTCCCCAGACTCCATACGCCTATACACTCATCAGACGATACATTTCAGAAAACAACCTGGAAGGCTACACTTACATGCTTCCGGAGGATAAGAAGCAGCGAGCAGTCATCCGAGGTCTCCCTACCGACATGCCTCCCATGGAAATTATTAGCGACCTGGACAAACAAGGATTCCGTGTCGACGAATGCCATAGCATGACAAACCGCAAAACAGGCGCACCTATGCCGCTGTTTATGCTCTCAATGGAAAGAACGGAGTTTCACAAATCCATCTTCAGATCTGTCACAGCCATCGTCTATGTGAAAGTCATAGTCGAAATCCTCCGGAAAAAATATGGCCCACCCCAGTGCTTCAGATGCCAGGGTTTCTTTCACTCCAGTAAGTTCTGCACGCGCACTCCCAGGTGCGTCAAATGCGCAGGAAATCATCTTGCCAAGGAGTGCGAGAAACTCTTCGGAGACAAGCCGAAATGCTGCCTTTGCGGAGGGGAACACCCTGCAAACTTCCTTGGTTGTCCTAAGAACCCAAAACCTCGTATTGATGCCGAGAAAGAAAAGAAGAGGCAACAAAGAGCCGCCCTCACCAACCCGGAGCCACCCAAAGTGAACTTTTGGGAGCAGCGAACTCAAACTGCCACACAGCGCCAACAGCCTAACACAACTACCCAACCCGGACCCTCCACCGCACCTCCTCCTCCATCAAATCCTGTCAACAACCAAAATTCTCACTCAGATCTGTTCGAACAACTTAAAAATCCAGCCGTGCAAGATACTTTTGATCTGCTTGAACAATTCATCACAATAGCCACAACCATACCCTCAAAAGTCGGACGCCTTAAGGCTATTAGAAATTTGTAAGCCGACGAAATTAATTTTTAATCCCCGCCACAGCAACATCCAAAACCTTACGTTGGTGTCCTGGAACGCCAACGGAATCAGAACCCGCGTAGAAGAATTCCGAGAATTCATCTCGGAATGGAACCCAGATATCATCAACCTACAAGAGACCCACATTCAACCTTGTCATCACCTCTCCTTCCCTAACTACAATATCAACAGAACTGATTGCACCTTTCATGGTGGAGGGACCGCAATCTTGATCAAAAGAACCATTCCGCCATCACGAAATCAAAATTAACAACCCCAGTTTCGAAACCTCAGCAATTAAAATTGAAAGACTAAACAACAAAACTATCACAGTGATCTCAGCTTATCGATCACCGAGAAAACCCTTACTTCCGCAGGATCTTCACCAACTCTTCAGGAACCAAGATTACGTCCTCGTCGCCGGCGACCTGAACGCCAAACATGCTTCCTGGAGCCCTTATGCTCAACAGAAAGTAGCTGGCCACACCATCCGAAGATTCTGTGACAGTACCGGTTTCTCCCTCAGCGCTCCGTTCGAGCCAACTCATTTCCATAAAAGCCTACATAATACCGTTATCGACATGGCCATCAGCAAAGGTATGGCCATTACTGAAGTCTCATCCATTCCCGAGCTCTCTAGTGATCACAATCCTGTTCTCTTTGAGGTGAGCTTGGATAACTTTACCTCACCTGCCCTTAGTACTTATGCTTTCCCCAATTGGAGTAAATTTTAAACCATCTTAACTAGCACTCTCCCAGGCAACCCCAAAATTTCTAATACCGATGACATAGATAACTCTATTCAAAATTTTAATACTACCTTTAAAAATGCTTTCAACAATAGTAGTACTTTTAAAAGCATTAACAAGCCCCTTAGTTGCATCCCCTCTGTCATGAGGGAAAAAATTAAGATTAAAAATAGACTTCGCAAAGACTGGCAAGACACTAAATATATATCCCCCCTACAAGACTCAACTTAATAAACTGCAAAAAGAAATTAAAAATGAACTCAAAAATTTCTACAGTGCCCAATGGGACAAAAAGCTTGCAGAAGCCTCCCCTGATGACGATTATCTTTATAAAATTGTTAAATACCATAGTAATAAAAATAATACCCTTCATATTCCTCCTATCGTTGGCCCCATGGGCCTTCATTATAGTACTAAGGACAAAGTTAAATTGTTTGCTGATTACCTGGAGAGTTCATTCCAAGAAAATCCGGAACCATATGATGATGACTTCATTGAGCGTGTTGAAGAAAAAGTAGATAATTTCATGCACCGCAATTCCAGACACCACACCGCACCATTGACCTCGCCACAAGAAGTAATGGAAATCATCCTCAATTCACCTAATAAGAAAGCACCTGGAAAAGATGGAATAAAAAACATAGCTCTTAAATCACTCCCATTAAATGCAATAACCTACATTACGAAAATCTTCAACAGAAGCCTTCAATTTAATTACTTCCCTACCGATTGGAAACACGCTCAAGTAACGGTCATACCTAAAAAAGGAAAAGATACAAAATTTAAGGAAAATTATCGTCCCATCAGTCTCATCAGCTCTTTAGCAAAAATTTTTGAAAAAATCTTACTCACCCGCATCAACGATCACTGTAATAGTAATCATATCATTCCGGACATGCAGCACGGCTTCCGTCTGCATACATCCACCCAACATCAGCTGCTCAGAGTCTCTAACAAAATTATCCAGGATTTCAACTCAAAATCATACACCATTGGAGTCTTCCTGGACGTCAAAAAAGCTTTTGACCGTATTTGGCATGACGGTCTTATTTTCAAATTAATCCATCTAAATTTCCCAACTTACTTAATCAAAATTATCCATAGCTACCTGTACAATAGAACTTTTAACGTAAAAATCAACAAAACACCCACTCAAGTGACCGCCACACCTCCGCAGGAACGCCCCAAGGATCGATCATTTCTCCAGCCCTCTACAATATTTACACCAGTGATTTCCCTACATCCCAACTAGTCTGCCTTTTTGCCGAAGATGCTGCTATCCTAAGCACCAGACAAACCGCCTTACAAGCAGCTCTCCAAAATTACTCCTGGAAACCTGGCTGACGAAATGGAGAATAGCAGTAAACACAGAAAAATCGAATGCAATAGTTTTCAGAAAAAGAAGAAGCCAGACCATGCCCCCAACCCTGAAACTCTTCGATGAAACAATAGCCTGGACTTTCGAAACCAAGTATCTCGGACTCACCCTTAACGACAAGCTAACCTACCGCCCTCACTTCACTGAAACCAAAAAAAAAAAATATTGGACCAAACACTTCGGACTCATAGATCTAATCGGCAAAAAATTAAGGCTTTCATTAAAAAACAGAATTTTCATTTATAAAACGTATCTCCGCCCCATCCTAACCTATGCATGCCCCATCTGGGGTTCAGCTGCAAACATGCATCTTGACGACCTCCAGAGACTCCAAAATAAATCATTACGCATAATAGCCCGAGCTCCAAGCTACATCCCTAGAGCAGTACTTCACGAAGAACTTTGCGTCGAACCCATCCACACCCTCATAGCTAACCTGTCTTCAAATTTCCATTCCTCAATTCAAAACCATGACAACCCGACGATCAGCTCGCAAATCAACTTCGTGAACCTGTCACATTCAACCTATCGATTGCATCATCAAGCTTCCAGTATTCACCCCGTTTCCAAAAATTCCAGCCCCCCACCATGTGAAGAACGCAAGTCGAAAAACTGTTTCTTCGTTTCTACCGAAACGAATCCTCCACCCCTCCCCTCCTGACCGCTGATGCTATTTTTAGCTCAGTCGATTCATTCTCTCTTTTTTCACCTTATTTACCCTTTCATAGGAACACCTCATAACTGAAGTAGAAGCCTAGACGCCTCTAGGCTGGAACTGAGAAAATCCATATATCCCAATCCTCAGTGTACATGATATTCTGTTTTGGTTTGTTTGAAACAGTTGTGATGGATCTTTACGCGACCTTCACACGAGTCCTCTTGGGGAATCTTTGGGCTAACATTCGTGCTAATTCACGGCTATCCCTCTCAAGAAGAAACCCTGATATGGAATTTAGTTTGTCTATATAAAGTTAGGGTTTTGTAATTGTATGATAGAAGTAGGGAGAAACTGTTGTGACGTTTCGAAGGTGAGATTTAATTGATTTTCTCAACTTGAGTTAAGAACGGAGTTTGCTACTATACTAAATTAGTAGATTAGGAATTTATAGTTTAAGATAGATTATAGGTTAAATTAAACTGATTACAAGCGCTTGTTCATTTAGGGTTTGTTGCTTTCTTTATATCACTCCTAGTGCATCCTCTTGTGGTTGATTACTGTGCTTGAATAATAATAAAACAATAATTATTATAGAAGTTGCTGGTCATGTTTGCCCCCCCCCCTTCCTTAGGTAGGCAGGACGGTGAGGGAGCGACTTCAGGAAAAAGTTGCTCACACAGTGAGTGCTTCCCAAAGTGGTCTCTATGGACCTACAGGGGCCCCCGATATTATTCAGAGATCCGTCGAAAATTAAAATTTATTTGGGGATTCCTGAACAACTTCAGGAGTACGCGCAAGGTTTAATATAAAATTTTAAAAAATGGATTCGTTTTTATTTTATGGAAATTTAAATAAATAACAATAATTCACTTGTATTTTCCCGACGTGGTTTTGAACCCTTTTGGATATGGACTAACTCAAATCCCAAACACAGATGAACCCTTGCTAATACAGGGGCATCTTATTGAAATATCCATAAATGAAGGACTTCAACCAATGTTTGAACAAAAATACCACAAATTCTGGTTATAAAAACAGATCCCAATTTTATATCCTGCATTATGGATATGGAAGTTGTTACCACCTTTCCCGTCTTCTAGTTGGTTAGAACGTAGATTTAGTGCCGTACAAAGCCTCATCACACACACAAAAGAAACCGACTAAAAACTAGAGCAGGTGGGGATTTGCGGTTGCTACTCACAAACATTGAGACAGACATATGTAAATATACTCATGACATCTCATCGAGTTCATCCGTCATTACTTTTTTAAATTTTATATTGACCCTTTTTCTACCGACGGTACTTATAAAGTAACACTCAATTTAAAATTACATAAAATAACTATTTTTACGAACACTTTGGCGATGTGTGTGCTAGCAGGAAAATTCTTTAAAATCCACTCTTCTAAGATATATGGCAGCACGGGTTCTATGGTCAGTGTTTTATCGAAGAAGGCGAATAGTTTAAGAGCAGAAATTGTGTTTTCAGCTGACATTTTCATTGGATTGCGAAGATTGTCATTTTTGTTCCGACAGAGTAGTTAATGTCAAAAGGTGTCTTATTATTTTTTTATGTTAATGAAGACCTTAGAGAACGATTTGACTATTTATTTTAAGGGAGCAATATTTATAATTAATTTTACAGTTGTGAATACCTTTAATTAATTAACTCTAACGGATTAAATTTCCAAGAGTTGAGTTTCTTTATGTTACCTTTGTTTTCAATGTAGTGATTCAAAAAAAAAATATTGCATGAAAAACACTGCAGTAAATCATAATGCGGTAGTTAAAGGGTTAAGCAAAAGTTATAATTTCAATAAATAATTCTTCAACAAAATATTTTTCTTAAAATTTGTAATTTTTATACGAAGCATTTATGTAGCTTTCCCCCTTAGGGGCCCATGAGCAAGTTTTGACTATAAAAAGGGATCCAATGAGTTAAAAGAGTTTCGGAACCACCGGTTTAAAATGTAATTTTAGTATTGATGGACACATTATACACAAATAGAGAATAGAAAATAATGTGTGTTATAAATCAAAGATTTAACCTCAAAGATATTCTGATTATCTCTAAACTAATATATTAGTTTTGTTTTATTAAAAAGTAAAGTATTACTTTTGGGGTTCTATTTTATGATATAATATAAAGATTGTATATGTGTCATATTAAATACTTGCCAAAAAAACAATGCTTTCATTCTTTGCTCACAAACTATCTTTTAAGAATATTTTAACAATTTAAGTTTAGATTACTATATTCCTTTTTAGTTGAGTTTTATCTTTTTTATTTTGATCCTTGACATTATTTTTAATTTTGCTTTTCTAAGAAAACAAATTTGTGAGAGAAAAAGAATAAACACATTTTCTCCCCTTGAAAGTAATAACTTTTCTTATAAAATTCTATGCTAATTTGAAAGCACAGAATATTGTGGAAATTTTTTTCGTACAAGAACGAAATCTTAGTAAAAATTTTCAGCGAGATTTTTTTCTCCGGAAATCTTATACTGATGAGAGGCATGTGTTCACCCTCATTTAGAAAGGTTACACAAGCAAATGCGTTGCTACAGAAGGGCACTCTAATGCATAGATATATATTAATTTGAAAAGTAAAATAGAAAAAGCGTACACAATTTTTCATTCGTAAATCGTCATGATTCAGCGATCAAAACGATGCAAATTTTCCTTGTTTCCTAAAAATGCAATTTCCCCTTTTATTTCAAATGTGCCATTAACTGATGCTTATGACAATTAATCACCTTGAAAGGTCACGGAATTCCTATTTTATAACAAGCTTGAACAAGAGAATAAAATCCAGAGCACATATAACTGTAAAAAATCCGTAAACCAAAAGTGACAATAAATGAAAAAGAAATTGGAATAGGAAAATGTTTTTAGAAAATTTTTAAAATGTTTCAATAGGCATCTAGATGCGACGCGAAAGATATTAAAACGTATTTCCAAATGTTCAGATTTCGAAAATTCCAATTCCACTAAGAGCTTTCCATCATTCCGCCTCATCGTGAAAGAGGTCACACCGCAATGGTTGGGAAAATGTCATCTCGATTAAAAATAAGAAATGATTCCGCGATCTAAAAAGGCGCGAGTTTTCTTTGTTTCACGATTAAAAAGGAATGAAATGCATTCGAAAGAAGATTCAAATGGAGGAAATGGTCAAAAAAATTTTCTAACGGATGAAAAGCTAGAAATAAGAGTTGGAAAATGTCAGGGAAAAAAAAAAGAAATAGAAAACGCAAAAAACGAAAGAAAAAAAAATTTTTAAGCCGCAGAAAACACACATTTTGACATAGCAAAATATTTCAAAATTGCAAATATTTATGCATTTCACATTTGCGATTGCACGATGATTAAACCTAATTTTGTGCAAAAATTGGGGAGATATAAAACGTTATTTTATATAAAAAAAATTTTGTTTTTTGAATTTTAAATAGAAATCTAGATTTAATGATAAATATTTATTATTTTTGCTTATGAGCCTTAGCAAATCGAACTTAAAACTGACTTTTTTTAAGCATCAGACTTTCGTTCGTGTAATAATAACAACAATTAGGAATGAAGCTTCAAGCACTTCATTTTTATCGCGGTACATACTCTTCAAATTCGACTGTTTTCCACCAAAACAAAGTTGAAGCCTGCAAAGAGTTTTTCATTATTTATAAAGAATTTAGGTTTTACATGAACTGTGCAATTACTATGGAAAGAAATGTGAAAAGTCTAGAAGAGATAAAAATGCTTGAGGAAAATGAATGACCGAAATAAACTAGGTGTTCATTTAGAAATATATTCTGAAGACTTTATTGAATACTCTTCCTAAGAGTGTGGAGTGAATGAGAGTTATATAGCAACACGTGGGCTATTAGTGACGTACCTCGTTATTTTGAACCTCGATCAAGTGACGAGGACACTTGAGTGGCACCTCCCTCTCCAAACATCCACATCACAATATTGGGAGTACACTGAGCCTCGACAGATTTAACGTGCATCTGCCTCCTCTACAAGGAGCGTATTTAGTGGCATCCATTCGAACCAGCGACACTCCGGCCACGAGTTCGCGACCCTAACCACTAGACTACTGCAGCCACTTAAGAAAGGGTGTTAAAGAGGAGAGAAGTGTTTTGTGTGTGTAGTAGATCTAAAAAAAATTTGATGATGCACCGATAGCATCTGTGCTTTTAATATTCTCTTAATGAACATATAATTCCGTTAAAACCTTCCGCAAGATCACAATTTAAATTTTTTTTTTAATCCCCTAACAATTATCTTGCTAGAGAATATCAAAAATTCCCATTTCTTTTATTGAGGAATTTCTGGCTCAGTGGAGAACAGCCCTATCGGCTCATCTCAGTTTTCATGACCTTGGGCACTGAGGTGCATGAGCAGATGTTCCAGTTAGGTGGTCAGTCTGATGCGAGCCCCCCAGTGCTTGGTATTCATGCTTTTTTAACTTAATGATGAAATTAATTTATGATTATCATATTACGATTATCATATTCAGTTTTTTTATATCGTAATAGATTGATTACATAATATTCTTACGAATATAGATATTGTGAAGGTATACGAATGTTCTTGGTCTTTTAGATCTAAAGAAGCTGAATTGAGAATTTTATTCATTTTATTATTCAAGCGAGATCTGAAGTGAAAAAAAATCGTTATTAGAAATGGAACACTTTTCAACACTTCCTTGAAATGTCTCAATGCCCTTCATCCAATTCACTTATTTACGAGAGCGTCTTAACGGCGTTCCATTCGAAAGAAGAGATTTTTCCGCCCAGAGCTGACCGGTAACTTCTCCGACGGAATTAACAACTTAAGTGAGTGGAACCACGTGCGCTCCTAAAACCCTTTATTATCCACGGCTCCTGGCCGCCTTCGATAAATGCGCCCCGACTTCGTTAAGGATATCCTATTATCGCGCACTACATCACGGCGGATGCATTCCTTTGCGAAGTTGCACTCCGGTCCTATCGTAACTAAACAGCGCAAAGACAAAGAATTCTCCGCCGCTGCTATCCTCGCCACAGAGGTTTGCCAGCCCTCTCTACTTTGGCGAGAAAACTCCTTCACACATATTCGGTTTTCGAGAATAAGAAACAATCTATATAATGCATAGATCAGTCATTGTCCGGTTAATTTAGATAAATTAGGACTGGTAAAAGATGGAAGCAAATAAATGGGATATAGAACTATCAATTAAATTCAGGACTTCGAACCGTATTTTTTTTCGTTCTGGTTCAACTAAAAAAAAAGGAGGAGGGGGGGGGGTGCTTATACCACACGATAGGAGTGAAAACTTCAAATTTTGTAATGTTATTTCAGGAATTAGTTCGGTGAATTTAAAACAAGGTTATATTAGTATTGTCATATAAAATTATTTATTCATATGTCTGTACTTATGAAGTAATTTTTTTTGCAAAATATACAATCATATTTGTGAATTAATTGTATTCTAAGAAGGAATCAATAGGTTAATGGTAGCTGAAATAGGTTGTAAATGCTTTATAGATTCAAAATTATTTAAATATCTAAAAGAAACTCCGTCAAACGTTGTTCCATACTTCGTCGTGCTTTCACTTGGATCATTTCACATAATTAAATTGAATTTTGATTTAAAAAATAAACTGTTTTTGATTTGTCTTTTGAAAAAAAAATTACATTAAAATCCCCACTTAAAATCATAGGTAATTTGTTCAGAGAACCGACCCGGCTTCAGTGTAGGCAACTAAATATATATTTTTATGAATAAATTCGATAATTTTCTCTTCGATTTAGTGAAATATAAATAGAAACCATTATAATTATTTGTCCATTTTCTGCTCTACATTTCGCTTTATATAGTATAACAAAATGAATTGTAAGGAAGTTCATGCGCATTGAATAAAATACGAATCGATAGTTGAATATTTAAATAAATAAAACAGGGAAATATAAAAAGCAAACATTAACTTAATTAGCCTTAAATGTCTTCATTTTTTCAATTATCCTGCGCTGTTAAAATTACTTCACTGCGTTATTTTGAATAATTATTTAAACATATATTCTCGAATGCAATGAATATTTTTTTAAAAATATGAAAATGCAAGTGTGTTGTGAATGAAACGAATGCAAGACATTCCACGATTCATGTAATTCTAGATATGCTTCTGTTATGCTTGTAAAGCAAGATAATTGGCCCTCAACGTTAAGATATTCTGACTCGAATCTTTTCGATGTTAAAAAATCAAAAGTGAAATGATTTTCATAACAATATTTGTGGGCATTTATAAACCTCCTCTATCCAGAAGATTCAAATATTTTGTGCCTTCGACATTTTCTGAATCGAAACTGATTTTTTTATCTACAACAAATATAAATTTGCATTCAGATCGTTCAATTTTATATTATGCACCCAATAACCCGCTATGTACATTAAAAACTTAATATTCTTCTATATACATAAATATCATCTGATTTATTTTTAAACTCCCTAGGGATTGTCTATTTCGAAGTTTGTGTCAACTGTTCCTCTTTTGGGAAACAAAAAACTAACTATTTAAGCACACAAGAGGGAAGGCTGAGTATTACTCATAACCCGGGGAAAATACCTCACCTTCGGTTACGTGATTTCCTTTTAAGGATGTGTATGTATATATCTCGGAGGTGATGGTATGTCGCGAACTATTAAATCAAGTTCACTCTTCAGCAAAACGCACCTAAAGAAGTTATCGCTTCAAAAATTCGGTTCAGTTCTAAATAATGTTATTTTATTTTATGTATATTGTTATTTGCACTAAAAATATAATCCTCGATCATAAATTTTTAAAAAAAAGTGTAATTCTATCAAAATTTAGAAGATTTTGTTCTTTTTTTTTTAATTGGCACAATATGGAAATTGATACAATTAACCAGCATGCACGATACGAGCGGTGAACATTAACACTGTTATCCATTGTCAAAATCGCATTTGACAACTAGGTTCGTGATTCTGGTTTGTCTATCTAAACAGTTTATGCAAACATCCATGGATGATCGCATGTTGAGATGCAAAAAACACTCGTAAAACTCAGACTGACATTTTTCTTTAAAAAAAAACATCTGTACTTTTAGTTCATTTACCAGAATAAAATCTGCCTTGTACAAGGAGTTTCATGCGAAACCGAAACAGAAAAGTACCAGTAAACATCAAAGCAGAAAGTCGAGAAGTAATGTATATGTAAAGGTGATATTTATAGGGTTGACGTTAAATTAGAAAATATGGATTAGTTGGTTACAGTAACAAAATGATTGAAGATATATATAGAACAGAAATAAACCGATATTTTTTTTTTCCGGTTCAGATTAGGTTTGAAACCCTGGTTAAATTTAGTATTTCATGATATTTTTTATTATTCACATACGATGCAAGAATTAGATTTACTAAGCATTTTTGGGACCTTTTGAATGTGAATTATGTTATAACAAACTGAAATGAAGCATGGTAACTTGATTTAGGTGGTTAATACAGCTCCACGAGGATTAATCGAGAAATTTTGAGACATAGTTAGGTAATAAGGACAGAGTCAGATCGCATTGTAAAGCAACATGAGGGCTATTGGGGACGAACCTTCGTCAAGTGACAAGGAAGACACCTGAGCATGCATCTTGCTCTCCGAACTACCCCACTAATTACGTAATAAGGACAGCACGTGAGATACCTCCCATCTCTCATAACTGGAATACTATGCAATCCTGATAATTCCATGCAACAGTCAATGGAGAAATTAACATTTCAAGTCTTGTCTAGACTCAACACTGATAACGAAAAATATCCAGAGGTCTGACGCAACTGTATCGTGGGCTTGAGGTGTGAATGATACAAGTCGAGTGCTCAGGGTATCGAGATCATGGTCAGCGATATTTCAGTGGACTGCGTGCTCGAGTCCTAACGCTACTAAGGGTAGGTCTCGTGCTTGTTAGGGTGCTAAGTGTGCTTGGCAGGGTACGGATGCGGAAAAGAAGGGGACCTAAAGTGCCAATTTGGCCATCTCATTCAATTTTTTTTTTAAATTTACTTTTTATCTCTGAAATAAGAGATTGATTGTTCATTAACATCTCACTTCAAAGTATCATGAAATCTGTAGGTAAATCACTTCATCATTTCGAACATCCGTCCAGTAATGAGGACGACATTTGAATCGGCCACCACTCTCCAAATTTTCACACCTCGTCAACGTGAGTCTTGAAAAATTTAACGCGAGACGGTTTTTTTTTTATAGTATCAGAATCCATATTTTCGAATAACGCTGGCCATTTTATCCCGTAAACAACGCCATATTGTGTATTGAATTCGACCGAGACTCAAAATCTCTCTTCACGCGGACGTTCTTCTCTCTATATGATAAGAAACTCACCACACCTCAGGTGTCACTTGACCGTGGCTCGTAGCTACCCCCGTATCAATGACACGGGATCTCAACATGTGTGAGCAAAAAATCGTAAAACGTTAAGGGGCCAAAAAAGGGCCCTCAAGAAATTTTGATTCAGGGCCCACTAGATACGCCATTGTTCGTGTTCTTTGAGAGCTTTATGTTGTAACTCAACTATCTCGATACAAATGAAATAAAACCAAAGTCTGCAATATTCTACTTTAAAATGATCACACATTATCATGTTTCACAACGTAAACGGCGATCTAGCTTGCGTATTATTTTAAAATGATACATCAGAATCCGAAACGTAACCTAGACAAAGGATTCTTGGCGAGCGATGTGCAAGGTGGCGCCAAATGCGCGCGTGTCCGAATCTTGACGCGGCCGTCAGTAAGGCCACTTTACGACGTCCTAAATCGGCGTTTACGAGTCTCGGTGTCACCGGACAGCGCTGCTTTACGACGTCCGAGCGGCCGACGCAGATCGGTGGACTGGAAAGGACTGATAGCGTTCGCTCTCTTTTCGTTTTTGAATTATCTCTGCTCCCCGAGATAGAAGACGTCTGCTCAGGGGTGTGACGGCGTTACTTGTCGGAGATCTGCTAAATCATCGGGGGGCAGTGCTTTGGTGAATCCCCCTCCCAGAAAGTGCTCGATTCATAGCTCTGACTTCTGTTTCTACCAGCATTTATCTTTGGTCATCATTTCACTTTGCTTCACTAGATACATATTTCGATCCACTGTCACGAAGAGGAACTAGTGTTTCACTCGAGAAAGTTCTACGCAGTGAAGATTTTGAAACTCATTGGGTTTTACTTAACGTAATTATTTATCTCCTCCCCAAAATGGAACTAGTGAGAATGATATGAATGTCGCACTTTCAAGCAGCATGAGAGCGGACCTCATGACTCTGAACCATGGTCCCTCTTCTAACCTCCACACCACACCAATGGAAAGACATCAACAGATTTAATTTGGAGTGGTTCCATCTATACGGCGGGCCTTCAGCGTCTCCAGGACTCGAACCATGTTCTTTCGGCTGTGCTGCCTAAAAAGGAAACGTCGACTGCTTCTCCTCTTGGTTTCTTTTCCATCACATAAAAAGATAACACTTTCCTAATTTCCACACCACGCCGCTTGGATATTTTGGGATTTAATTCGAATTTTTGAGCACACCTGCTTTTCTTTCTATTTTACACGTCCTCCTTTCCAATGAAATAAGATTCCAACTTCCCACAAGCAGTTGGAAAGCTTTTAGCAATCATTTGGAGCCAACTGTCTTCTGGATTTTATATAAAGGTTTTGGTTTCACTGGCACCTAAGTGGCCTCAGTATCCTAGCGGTTACGGTTGCAAACTCGTGTCACAGATTCGAGTCCTAGTGTCACTGATGAAGCGACGTGTATAAGGGCTAATGCACGTTAAATCTGCCGTCCTCTTGTTGGCGTGGTGTGTAAATTAGGAGACTGGGGTGCCAGTTCAGTCGTAATTTGACCGCGGCTCAAAATTATGAGGTCCGTCGCCAATACTTATCGTGTTGGTTCGCAGAACGTTAATAAAAACTTATTCAGTCCTGCAAGTAGCAGTTATAATTACGATTGCCTTGGTGCAGCTTCACAGTGTAATGTTAACATACAATCAATTGCTCGCATTAGAAATTTCATGATTTTATGGCATGTTTAATTTTTTAAAAAATAATGTAGGAATTTTACCTAATTTAAATATATGTTTTTATTGTGACAACGAGACACAAATAAAAACGTAAATTTGTTCTATTAAGATCAAAACAATCCCGTATTGTTGGAAAATTTCAGACTTTTTCAAGTTAATCCGGAATGACAGTTAAAAACAAATTAGCTTTAATCACATTTTTGAATTTCCCAAGTACCCCGGAGTTTTTCGCGAAAGAGTCTTTAGCAATAAATCAAAACCTTTAAAAAAATTTCGAATTCTTATTTATTTGACATATTACCCTTTCTCAAAAAGGCGACTTTCAAAAATCTCTCAATCGAATTACCTGAGTTTGCTTCGAAGGAAATAATTGTCCGGTGTGTTTTGGCGTCAGTGACAACAAAATCTCGAAATCCGATCATTCCAATGATTTCATCTTATTTGTCAGAAAGGACGGAGTTTTTAATCGAATCTTCCAAGTAACGTAATTTTGAAATCTCACACCACTATTTATAATTAAGAAGGTTTTTTGGGGGAATTTTAGACACAGGGAAAAATAATACTCCACGCTAAATTGGAAAGATAATGTTTGGTCGCCAATTAATTCATTAACGGGGGTTTTCTTCTGGTTTGGCTTAAAAAGACCCGGTTGGGGAGAGAAAATGGCGGGAAATAATTTCATTAAAATTTTCGTTCTCTTCCCTGCGGAAGTTAATCCTGAATTAAGAGCGGAAGTAATTAGCAAGTTATGAGGTTTTAATTTACGCTTCTCTCCAAATTAGAATGTGCGTGGGGGGGGGGCACCATTTTATATTTTGATTTTACAATGGTGCGGGATGAAACGTCGAGCTTTAAAATTGGTAACGGCAGTTTCTTTGTAATTTTTTTTCTCCTCAAATGAGCTTTAAGACAATCTGCTTCGGGGATATTATGGCAGACTTTTATAGTAGGAATATGGATATAGACCACAAGTGGCAAGGGAAACCTGACTTCTGAGACATCCTTAATTAAATAAAATTATTCGGAACAAAAAACTTTATCAATCGAAGTTTAAAAAGTTCTGTCAAATATACAGCAAAAATATTGAGAAACTCCCTTTATCCCCTCTATTCAACAAACAACTTTCTTTAAAAGAAACTGCGTCTGAGGAGCCTAGTGGACATGATTTCAGACTCGTGGCCGGCATGTCATGAATTAAGAACCCCAGTGCTCCTGGAGACCCGCCGTGTAGAGGGGTTGCTGCACGTTAAATCGGCCGTGGCTAAAAGTCCTCCCATTAGCGTGGTGTGGAAGTTCGATGAAGGGGTTGCCAGCTCAGATGTCGTCCTCGTCACTTGACCATGGTTAAGAACTACAAGGTCCATCACCAATAGCCCTCACCAATTTAGGGGGGGGGGGATATCAACACAGGAAGTTTGGTTGCGTCAACTGAAAACGAAAATTTTTATTTTTATTACTGTTATTATTACTTTTGCTTCCTATCTTTTTTTGGTCTTTATGGTACATTTGTATTTGGATAATTTTAGTATTTTTTATGTAACAGTGGGACGTTAATATTCACTCGACTTCACAAATTCAGCACTTCCAATATTATTTTCCGAAATTACTTTGATTTCTTTGTTTGTTTCCTCTCCACTTAGCCCGGCGTTGCACGGGCTTTTACCGAGTGAATAACTTCACCCTCATGGAAATTTCGTGTTTCCCTCAGGCCGATAGCACTTGTGTGTGTGTGTGTGCGTGCGATGTGAGTGATTTCTTTAACAATGTCATAAAAACTCCCTTTTTCGAAATTTGTTCTTGCGTTGGTGTGGTGTGGTAATTATTAAAGATGGGTGAAAGCTCATGTGTCGTCCTCGTCACTTGAGCATGGTTGAAAATTTCGAGGTCCGTCACCAAAAACCCTCGAATAGGCAAACAGTGCGAATTTAAAAATCACCCACTCACTTTCCAATTCTTTCGTTTTACCGAGTGAATAACTTCATCCCCATGGAAATTTCGTGTTTCCCTCAGGCCGATAGCACTTGTGTGTAAACCCCAAAATCACTCACTAGCTCTAAACCCTCTTCGGGTAAGCTCGGGTCCTTTGAGCATTCCGCCAACAGCCCCTGGTCCGTTTGCTGTGAAAATATAAATATTTTTTCTTCTGTGTGTGCGCAGATTCAAAACGTTTCAAGTGATCTCATCCCTTCACAATTGACCGCAAAACAGAGAAAGCTTTTCCATCTGTGGTGTTATGAGTGAAGTCTCATTTTGCACAGGCCTTCATTTTTTTTGCGCTTACATTTAATAACAGTCTTCAGATTTTAAAACTGGACTTCTGTATCAATTCGTCTTGTACAACACAAGCATAGATATTTTTACTCACTAATCATACATCGATTTGTGTGTACAACAGAGAATACCAATTAAAATTATTTTAATTTTATTTTCGATAAATATCAAAAGTTTCGGGGGATTTACAGAAAAATGTCTACTTTTTAACTTTTTCAACGAGTACAGAAATTTTTTTTTTTGTTCATTCAACCCATAGGTTCCCAACCTTTTTCGAACTGGCGCCCCCCCCCTTTTTAGTAAATATTTTTATACCGCCCTCTTTTCTAGTGAATATTTCGATAGCGCCCCCTCCCACTCAAGAGAAATAAGAGTGTATATAATACATGGTGAAAACAAGGGTTAAGTTATAAAAAATATCCTATTACTAATAGAATATATATTTGAATTTAATTTTTTTCTAAAGCCCTAATTCTTTTTACTTGGGAATCTGAAATAGCTGTTGCCACAAATATATTTAAATGTGCAATATATTATATATTTAGTCATAGGTAGGGTATTGTTGGTATTGAAACGCGCTACTGAATTTCTTCTTCATTTAAAGAAAAGAATAAAATTTTTAGCTTACCCGTTATAAAGACAAGCAGGGGTTTTGATGATACGAAGTAATTCATGAGAGAGAGAGAGAGAGAGAGATGAACTATTGCTTCCAAAACAAATATCAATTGACAGTTTCAGCCTTTAAAAAATCACGTTAATTCCTGGTTAACATATTTAATTATGTTACTTGGATAATATACGTAATGAAATGCAGTGGACGAACCATTTTTTCCTACTGCTCACAAACAAAGACAACCCGTGCACTACAGAAATTAAAATGCACTATATTATTCAATTTAATGTGGGTCTGAATGTAAAATGTAATCTTTAAGTTTTTCATCCACTTCCCGAACTACCGAAATATGTGAGTTTTCGTACATGTAGTATAGAAATGATTTATATAAATACATACAATCAACATAAGATAAACAGTATTAAAGTTTATTTCTGTTAGAACATAATCAGCGTGTTTTCTAAGTCTTTTTTAGACAACGTTTGGTTAATCTGCCCAAGCCTCTCCGTGCAATCTCAATGCCTCCTAATTTTTTCTGGGTCTTGTACTGCCCCCCTGAAAGGCTCAAACACCCACAAGGGGGCGTTATCGCCCACGTTCAGAACCTATGATTTAACCGGTCACGAACTCGTGGTCGGCATTCTTTTATGGAGTAGTCGTACGACTAAAGACCCTCTGGATGCGAGAGCGATACGCCTTAAATCTGTCGGGGCTAAATATTCTGGAAATGTGAAAGTGTAAGAAGACCAGCTCAGTTATTTTATTTTGGGTTAATATAAGGTTCGTCAAAAAGAGCCCTAATGCGTTGCTTCGAAGTTGCGACGCTCATCAACAATCGATCAAGTAGTGCCCAAATTGTTGCGGTGCAGAATTTATGAATGTAAAATATTTCTGCATACGCTTCATTTAAACTTTTTTATTTTTTTAATAACTCCAATTCCTTGTAAGCTTTTTAATAATACTTTATTTTTATACGCTTTCTCCTTTGCAATAAGAACAATCATAAAACTTATGCAGTTTTGTTTAGGCAACAAATCGTATCATTATCATTGTTTCTTAAACACGCCCAAAGCCCTAAATACTGTTATAATCGGTGACTGTTCTCAGGAATAAATACCTCGCATTTGATATCAGCTCTTCATATTTTGTTTTCTATAATTATGTGGACAGATGTTAACAGGAAATGTAATGAGAAAAATAATGGGAAGTAAACACCAAAAGAAAAGGCAATGTGAAGGAAGCAGAGAGGCTCCACTTTTTTCCTCAATGCTCTCTTCTAAAATATCAGAAGTAAGCACGATTCTTAAAATGGAAAATTTTTCCCATTTTATTGGAATATTATGTCCATGATAACTCTATTCCTATTTGTTCATTATCATTTTTCAAATGAAGAATACACTTATAAATTATTTTAGTTCTTTTTTGCAATAAAATTTCACACCACAAACTTTACGTATATTATTTTTTAATATTTCTTTTGTGATAAGATTTTTGGCAAGTTGAAAGAATGAATTATGCTTTTTAAGACTTTTTTTCATGATTCCTTTTGACATAAATAAAATCCCACAATGTATTTATGTTTGATTATAAACCCAAAAATTAACACAATTTATGCCATTGAACATGCTTGAGAAATTCTTTACATATTACACATTTATATATAAAAAAATTAATTTTGATGCTTTTTAAAAGAAATGCCATGTGTTATCATGAAATAGCAATTCTTGGCAAATTTTGAAAAACCATTGAAAAAGTCAAATGCACTGGTTATCAAAAATTAAGGAAAAATCACAAAAATCACGATAACTCAAAAATTTATGCATATCATATTTAATGAAACTTAAACACATTATATAACAAAAGGAAGGCATAAAATAGCATAAAAACACCAGACAATTATGGAGTTATTGAAATTAGCATTTGTATACAATAGACTAATCGGATGTGTCAGTTTGGTATGGGAAAAAGTATCTTTAATTGGGGTACGATCCCCCTCAAGAAGTAATTCAGCACAAGCAGCGATGCGTGATACTTTCAATTATATATATATATATATATATATATATGCGGTCTATTAATTCTGTAGTAAGTGCGAGCCATTGCTCTTCCAAGGCAGTTGAAAGAGTGGCTAGGGTCTAGAAAGAGAATTGAGAGCAGCTACACGTCGTCCTAGAGTCTCCGAAAGATTCTCGATAGGATTAAGGTCCGGTGATCGAGCTGGCCATTGCATGTGCTGCATTGTTTCATGCTCAAGATAAGCAACCATGATGGTCAAGATAAGCAACCAAGATAAGCAACCCTGTGTGGTCTCGCATTGTCATCCTGTAGCCCGAAAGCATTACCTATTACCTCAGCATAAGGGCACACATAAGCATCCAGGATGTCATTTCTATAGGTGTGAGCATTAACATTTCCACGAGAAAAGCCATGAAGCTCTGTGCCTCCACCCAAAGAGATACCACCCCAAATACAGGCACTGCCTGATGTGTACGAATCTCTTTCACAATGTGTCATGGATGAAAACGAGTTTCAGGTTCTCTCCAAATGAAAATACGCCTTCTATCGCTTTCGAGGCTAAACCTGGACTCATCCGTAAAGAGAACAGCCCTCGATTGACCGCGCACCCTGTGGACATGTTGATATGCCCACCAGGGCCGATCCTAGCAGGTGTGCAGCGCGTGCACCGCACGCGGGCGGCCGCATATGGTTCTAATCAATCAAACAAAACTTTTTACGAATTTATCAAAATAAAACATAATAAATCGAATAAATATCCTGAATTTCTAATAGTTATATTGAAAAATCCAAGTCCCAACAATGCAGCATAGTTTAAGAAAAGTAGAATGTTAGTGCAAAGTCCATAAATGTCTACGAGTTGCAAACATCTTTCATTTGATAGAAAAAATTTGTAATGGAGTCGACAATACAGCATTAAAAAAGGTTTTTGTTTTGTTTTGTTTAATAGTGGCATGGCAGCGCACTGTGGATCGATGCTTAATAAAGGCGTCTTAAAAAAGATTTTTGCGAAAGTTGCTTTACGAAAATATCTAATATGGTTAATCTAATAATGTTTAAATTCATTAACTTTTTGCCTATGGTTTTACAAAGCTTATAAACAATGCGCGTTTTCCTTTTTAGTGAGTTAACCACTAGTTTCTAGTAGTTTTATTTGGTATTGTTATAAGAAAAAAAATTTGTAGCTTCTTTTTGAGTAAATGATTTTCATTACAATGCCTGTTTGAAAAACACTTCGATATTAACATAATATTATCAATGTTAGCGAAGTTCTAAATTTAATTTTATGTTGTAGGAACTTAATGGTGCTTAAGTTCTTTGTTAAAAAATGCTAGTTTTATGCGGTTTTTTTAAGTCCTAATTGTAACCAGACATCATACAATCAAACAGGCGAATCAAGGAATTCACAACATAGCACTGAAAAGCAGAAATAAAAGAAAACAAAATTAAAAGCTAATCCTGATATATATATATCTGCCCGCTTACATGTATACTCCTAGTTGGAGAGTAGTTTCATATGATCTAATTGGCTAAGCCCCTTAACGTGTTTACTTTTGTCTCTATATTAGTAGCAGGGGTGGCTCTAGGCCCGGGGAAACTGGACCCATATTCGAGGCGGCAAATTTTTAGGGGCGGCATTTGGACCAAATTTGAAAAATACCTTTTTTTCGTTGTGAAAAAATTGGTATGAAAATATTTTTTATACTTTGGAAACCTGGTACCTTTTTTAAATACCTGGAATTTTATTTTAGATGAATTTAAATGACGAGTACTTCTAGTAAAATTTGTAAACGACTATATCTCTTTTGAAAATTACACAGTGTGGTAATATGTTGTAGCAAGTATATGGGCTCTCGACCTCGGGACACAGGTACAAACGATTATCTTTTGTATATGATATTACTATATTAAGGGTGACAAATGTGGACAAAACAATATTTTTTAGAGCTGCGTTCTGCAAATTGCAGTTCCTTAAAATTCTGCTTTTATGTAGAGTTAAAAATAATGTTTGTTAAAAAGCTATTGTTCACTTTTCTAATTTATAAATACATCTCTAAAAAATTACTTTATTTACATGCCCATTTAAATATCTGACTGGCTTTTTTACAGAATTTATTTTTAAAAATGTATTTGATTTATCTTTTTTGCAATTTCCAGTTATATATTTGTATCCAGCAATGTGAATCTGGTATTTCATTTCATGTATCTTATTTTCTTATTCTGTACTTTGTGCGTTTAAGTTAGTTTTCTTATGTGATGATCCTTGGATGGTTTGAGTCTAGTGTGTATGTTACACATGAAACTGGATATGTTTTTTCTTGAATTCTAACTTTATATGTTTGGCAGCTAAAATTGGCACAATTCAATCTCTTACATTTAGCTCGTTTGAAATAGCAAAAGGTAATTATGTTTTTAAGTTCGAATTAATTTGCATTTTTTAAAACTTAATGTAATATACAAATTCCTCCTGTAAGGCACACTTCCGAATAAGACACAATTAATGTTGCTACCAGTCTCTTTGAATATGGACCTTATGTATTTACCTCTTATTAAGGGACATTCTATTTAAGTGACAATGAAATAAGTTTCTTATTTCTTTTTGTAAAATTTTAAGGTTTCAAAGACAAGTTTGGGTTTCTCTTTAAATAAATTAAATATAAAGCTATCCTGATAAATCAATATAATTAAACAGAGGAATAAAAAATTGCAATATTGTCTGTTCCACGCTTCGATTTTGAGACAAAACAGAATATGTAATAAAGTGATTGGAACTCATGGGGGCGCTTTTTCTTTAGGTTTACGTAAGAAATAAAAATGCTAGATTAGGTTGACGCAATGCACAAACTTTCAAAGAGATCCACACAACGGAATATTTTTAATAAATTTCTGTAAGTTCAAAATTTTATTGTTCATTTCAAACAATTATTCAGTAATTAAACTTTTTCTATTAAGAATTTTCATTTTTAATGAGTTTGAAATTTTAAAAAACCTGTGACCAAGGTATTTATTTGTATATCATTTATTTAAAGACTAATAAGGCTTGAATTTTTAATTAAATTAATCTGTTTAGCATTAAATGACAAAATACCCAATGTCTGGTCTTGTGGGCTTAAATTTCTGGCTCTAGGACATATTGTATCAAACGCAAGGTTCCTTATTGGAAGCTACTCAATGGCAAAACATACACCCCCGCATTGCGGGGGTCTAAAGCCTAACGGACGTCAAGTACGCTTTGGTCCCAAAACCTGACTTTGCAGGTGCTTAATATTCACGGTTAGGCGACTGAAGGTACTATTATATTTTTACCCTATTAAGATAAAGTATTAAGTAACATTTTATTGTATTTTTCTTCATGAAAAAGTGGACTATAATAATAATATATCTAGTTTAAAAATCTATTTTGTTAATATATATGAGTACATTTATGTAATAAATAAATTCACATAAGTGCATAGCGATTTTAACTGCAAGGATTACTGAATTAAATGAAAACTAGCTAATTTTAATGCAATGAAATTATTTTGTATTTACATATCTATAGCTATAGTTAAGAGTACATGGTATGTAAAATTTCATCTTTGGATTAAATCGAATCGAAATAATATTAAGTAAAGTGTAAAGGATATATTCGCGTACCTATGACTAATCCTCTTGGAGAAATTCTATTACTTTAAATATTATTCAATTGAAAACTTTCACCCGAAGAAGAAGATGCGATCTATGTAAATCATGTCGTATACTTAAGCATTAACTTTTAGATCCGAGAAAGAGAGAGATGTTAGGAGTTAAATGATAGAAGTTTGTGATTTTTTATATAACGTACAGTTATTGAAACGAGAGTGATTCGTCGATCAATATTTTATATTTAAAATTTATATTTGACGGTTTAGTCAGTAAGATATTAAAATTAGAATCAAATCAACTAGAAGTCGATTATTTGAGATATGAGTTACGATTATTACCAAACGTAAGTGACTCTACTTATAATAAAATATTAAATATCTCATCTTCCTCGCCTTGGCTCCAACACTTTATATATGTACATTTCCTTCCTTGGTTTTGCGAGATTAATAAAAGGATTAATATTATTATATTTGTTTTGATTATGGCTGGTGTTCATTCTGATTTCCAATCATTAATGGATTTCAGGGGAATGTGATGCCTTTACAGATGCTAAATTTTTTTCATAAGACAGCTTCCACTTCCATAACGAGACATGCACATCCTTCATTACTGTTCCCAATATTAAAAAATATGCGATTTATTTGTCTCGTTTATTGTAATTTTTTTCCCCTGAATCTTCATGTGTTAAGTCAATATAACACATGTGTTTTTAGATGGTCCCCCCCCCTCTCTCTTTTACACTTCAAGAGAAACTTTTTTTTGTATTGCAATTATAAATATATTCTTTTAAGTAATTGTGTTACTGCTGGTCGAAGCATCAAAAATGCATTTCTTAAAAAATTTTTTGGGATATTTTAAGTTTTGGAATTAGGTTAATAATAGGTTAGTTATTTCAATGTTTACTTTCTTTTTCAATTTAAAGAGAGATAAATTTGGTAGAATCGAAAATATCCCGAAATGATATATTTTGAAGAAGCTAAAAGACAATTTTATTGGAATGAGAAGTACAATGAATTTTTTTACTATTATTATAACATGAAAATACTCTAAAACATGTAAACTGTATAAGATCGTGGGGCGAATTAAAGACAAGGCTGGAATAAAATTGTACCATTGACGCGGAACCACAAAATGTATACAATCGAGAGAGAAAGCGATGACGTGCCATCACACATTGAAAGAATGATTGCCGAAGTACAATTTTAAGCCAGTCAAAATTTGGCATTCAGAGGAACTAGTATGAAGTTGAGATAATGGTAATTTTTTAAAGACAGTTTAGATATTAGCCACAAATTCGATCCACAGTTTGCAAAAATAACAAAACGCGTATTCCACACTACTTAGGGCAGCATTTTCAAAATGAAATAATTACTAATTTTGCCGAATCTATTTGCAATGAGTGAGTGAGGGAATATTAATGTCGCACTGTTCAACTACACGAGGACTTTTTGGAGAAGGACCTCATAATTTTGAACCATGGTCAAATGACGAGGACGACACCTGAGCGAGCACCTTCTCTCCGAACTACCAAACTACGGCAGGACGTTAGAGCTCTCGACAGATTTTACGTGCATCGCTCCCTTCACGACGGGTCTTCAGCGGCACTAGGCTCGAACTCATGACATGCCTGTCACGAGTTCGTTACTTTGGCCACTAGGCTACCACGGCCCTATTCGTAATGAGATAACACGTATTATTACAAAAAGCAAAATATTACACTATAAATTCTTGACACTACATCAGATATTAGTCACAAAGGACAAATAAAGTTTTTTATTAGATGTGTGAGTAATACTGGTGGTAGGGTATATATTTTAGAATTTTTTCTAGGAGTTTTTAGTAACACTACACAAGAAAGGCTTCCAGATGTGGACACATTCTCCATAAAAACCGAAATCTCTGAAAAAATTGATTTCACCAAAATTGTTGACAAATTTGTTTCTCCGAAATCCAGAAAAGTTATTTTATAATTAATTATTAAGTAGTCTTTGTAGGACTGAATATTTTTATTAGATTATATTTTTTGAGTAAATACTGTTGTTTTGCTTTTCTAGTAGTAAAATGTCTATTTTTATTTCAAATTTAATATCTATTAATAATTTGTTAAAGTATTTTGTCAAGATCATAACCCATTAGCTGACCAAAAAATAAAGTTTTGCACTTCAAATTTTTGCATTTTTATTAATGTTTTACTTTTTACTCTTATACAGGTAGATGAATTTATAGCCTCAATATATAACGATTAAATAAGTAATTAAATATATAAGTATTATAATAAGTAAGTAAATATAAGTATTTATCAAAATGTGAAAAAAATTATCTAGAGGGGCGGCATATTAGGTCTTCGCACGCGGGCGGCCGACACCTTAGGATCGGCCCTGATGCCCACTGCAAACATTTCCACCTTTGGTGTGACGTGAGTGGAAAGCAAATGGGTGGTCGTCTCGCATAAAAGAGCGAGCTCGTGAAGCCTCCGACGCATGGTTGACCTTGATATCAACCTTCCGGAGCTTACAGCGAGGAAGGATCTAATTGGAGAGTTGCGGTTCTATTCCTTCGTGCACATAATGACAAATGTCGGTCATAGGCACTCATGGTAGCGCGTGGCCGTCCTTGGTTTCCTGGATGTCCAATTTGTGGTTATAAAATGGTTGCCAAAGTCTATGACACAGATGGACTCACATTCAACCATCAAGCCACTTCTCTCTGACTTTATCCTGCCTCGAGTCTCCCAATAGCTTTCCATCGCAGTTTTTTGGTCAAATGATACCTGGAGGTTATTGTTACAGTTTCTCTACACCACATTTCCAATCTCAGACACGCAGCGACAGTTGTCATCTTACTCTGAGACATCCATTTTTATTCTCCTCGCAAGTGATGCATTCAACTGCATCACCACTATTTTACATGATAATAGCGTTCTCATTTTAATTACCAACCATATTCAAATTTCATTGAGATTGGCTTATTATTAGGCGAGTAATCGCTATTTTTGTTCATTTTCCCTTAATTTATGATAACCATTGCCTTTCGAGCAAAAGTACTAACTATAAAATATTCTTGGCAACTTTATAACAATAAGTTTTATTTGTTATATGTTTATAAAAAACAAAATTACAAGCTTTAACTTTTTTCATAATATGGAATAAAATTAAATATCTTCCCAGTACAAATGTGTGTGGTTCAATATTTTGGTAAACAAATATGAACAAGATTTATTTAATTTGCACAAAATTATGAACAAATTATTAAATATTATTTAACCTAACTTAACTCAGTGGTGCAACAGCCCATGAGGACCAAGGCTTACTTTGCCCATCTCAGTATAAATGACCTTGGGCCCTGAGGTGCAAGAGCAGATGTTCGGGTCAGGCAGTCAGTCCGTCAGGAAACCCCCAGTGTAAAATTCCCATGCAAGTTTGGTACTCATTTAGCCACCCCCTGAAGAGATGAAAGGCTGATTATAAATATTATGTATAATTAGTAAATAATCACACACATTTTGATATAAATAATATCAATGACAAACTTTAAATCCATAGCTGCTGATTGCACATTTAATTTTTACTTCAGATCTAATATCATGTACAATAACATTCACTGCATTTTCAATCAGACCATTATGAACAAGTTCCAGTTGTTTTGTAATAGTATTTCGCCATGCAGCAGGAAGCATGGTTCTATCATAATTTGAGGACTGCACCAGTTTCCTTTTTGTTACTATAACAGGAAGACTACAACTCTTAGAAATGTTTTTTACAAGTGATGTAATTATTGAGAAAACGTCTGGGATCTTTGAAGAAGGATGAGCCATTCTCAATTTACTTGACCAATAAAATGATGTCACTCCGTCCACAATTAATAAAATTTTTTGATTTGGTACAATTTCTATATAACGTAATATGTTGATGAATTCATCGCAATTTGAACACTTATAAATGTCCAGTAGCTTTAATCTGTCATCAATAAATGATGACATTTCACTCCTGCTAACAGTGCAATTTTCCAGTGAAAGTTGAAAACGAATTCGTTTTTCAAGTATTTTAATCAATCTGAACAAATTAAAATGTAAATCATTATCGATGAAAGTCACTCTCTTGTTTAAGCCAACCAGTTGAATATCTCTCCATGGAATCTCTGGTAAAATACAGCATATAATCAAATGATATAATAATTCAGTTTTACCACTTCCTGGTCCACCTGAAATTTCAACTATGTCTTGAGTAGATAAGCAAGGAATAATTTGGTTGTCCAGTGGGAAATGGGAAATTTTGTCTTCCATTCTTGATAAAAACTGAAAAAAAGACAGCTTTATTTATTTAAATGAATTAAGGATTTACAAACAATTAATATTTCAAAACAAGTAAAGAAATGTTTGCTTTGGCCCAAAATGATCAAAATTTTTATGATGCTGTATAAATTGAAAATATAACTTTGAAGTTAAAAACATGCCTATAATTGTGAATAGTAATAATATTAATAAAATTTAACAACAATCTGTAATTTGAAATGAGTTGAGTCATATGTGAACAACATTCAATCAATAGAATTACACAAATTCCAAATAATACATTTGAAGTTAACAGCTGCTTATAACTAATTATTAGAAAATATTTGCCTTATTACAACATATGGGAAGATGGGATAGTTATAAGAATCATATCTCAGGTTATATTGTATAAATTAATTTATCTACAATGAATTTAGAGTAAAAAATGAAATTTAAGATTTTTAATTACTTTACAAAACTATATAAAAAATACTTAATTGTATAATATATAATACGAAATTAAACATTGCAAGGTAAAATTGTGTTTGTGAGCAATTATCTAAACAATCATTATACACTTTTTGAACCACTGAATAAGACTATTATGCAAAGGCAGAAATATGAGATATTTACCAAGTTGAAGAAAATTTCAAAACATTTTATTTTGCAAGAAAAAAAGTATCTATAACTATCAAATAATTTTCAAAATATAAAATTAAATTACCTTTGAAGCATTTTCAGTCCAGTATGTAGCCATTTTAAAATAAATCTAAAAAAGCAAGTAAAATATAAAGCTTGAAAAAAGAAAATTAAAAATAGACTGATCATAGAAAGCACAAGCAAGAATTGAAATGATTGTGATAATAGACAATACAGAAAATTTATTTCATGGTTTGCAATTAGAAATACAAAATAATTTAAGTTTCCCTCGTATTCTGAGGAAAAGCCAACTGACATGCAAATGGTTTATAGGACTGCATGGCATCCCTGACCCATCAGTTTCGAAAAGTACTGAACTTATTGGAAATAGGAGCTCCAGAGACCTCAAACAAGCCCACACTAGATCTCTTGTAACTGCAGGTGGGGGGAATAAGTCAGGGTAGGCATAGACCAATAGCTTAAGTTATGATTTCAGCTATAACCAACTGGCAAAGATTATTGTGTCACATGATTTATGGAGAGGAGTAGCCAAATCTGTGTGTTCCACACTGATATTTTTGAGTGAAAGGCAAACGGCTTTTTGATAACAAACATATTCAGACTATGATCATTGTTACAATTATGTCCATGTTTATTTTAATTAATGAGTGCAATTAGCACTGGAATGTTAACATCATTTTGTGTTGAAAATTGTAAATGCAAAAAGCATTGATTTTTATTTCTCAAAAATATTTTTGTTTTATATATTACGGTTATAAATAAAAACACAGATGGAAATAGCCTTTTCATATCCAATGGATTAACAAAATTAGCCCAACTACTTAGTTCAAAGGAATTATTGCCTTATTTTTAAAAATCCAACAAAGCTTTCTTTAACACTATACTATTAATTAGATGGAATTTACTGCACAACAACCTATCAATAAAGTTTTGGAAAAAGCAACCTAATAATTTCGTACTTATTGGTTATAGAAACCCTGAAGCAAAAGAAAGCAGCAAGAAAACATGCCAATTTATAGTTTACATTGGTTATTATTATTTTTTATATCATGGTATATACTGGTTGTTAATATAAATAGGTGGTGCACATTTTCAGATACTGCCAATTTGTTAACAACATTTAGAATTTAGCGTATTTTTCTTTCTGTTCATACTGTTAACTTATTGGTTAAGGGAATCATTAAGCCAAACACATAAAAAATATGCTGAATTCTGATTTACTGATTGCTAATACAATAAACAAGAAAACTTAATAAATCTCAACCTAAATAAAATCTTTAACCTTGTGTTTGTGATGAATTTATATCAAATCAAGAGTTAACACCTCAATCAAATGTTCATGTTGGCAGCAACTTCGAACAGCAATCGCTAACCAAGGTCCCTATAATACCAATAAAAGTAAATAACTTTCAGAAATAAAGTGCTACTTATATTTTACTTCTTTACCTTAGATGTAACATCTTTTCAAAATCAATTAAATAACTTTCCAGTACAAAATGAATAAAAAGATATATGTATAGTACAATTTATGAAAATAATAATTTGAATGAAATAGTCTCACATTTCAAAATACTTTTGAAGTGAAGTAGCTTGGTGATCGATTCTGGTCGCCAAAAGAAACTGGCATTGCCAAGCCCCTCTCCCCCCTCTATACTAATGAATACTATTTGAATTTTAAAAGTATAATTTTTTAAAATTCAAATTACATAAATGACAATAATATTTTATATAAGTTTTAACATCAAAAAAATTCGTAAAATACACAAAGGAAACATTTGCAATTCTACAAAAATAATTTAAATACCTGAAAAAAATTCTTTAGACTAAAACTATCTATTTCAGTTTGTTGGAAAACTTGAATATTCATAAAATGAAAATATATAGGATTATGAATATGGTTATGAAGGTTACGAGAGAAATCAATGCTTCTTTCAGTTAGTGACTTCAGTCAAAGCTGCTTTAAAACATAGGTTTCACTTAAAAAAATTCCGTAGAATTTTTTTCGAAATATTGCACAATAAATATTATTACAATTTCCGAATCAGAAGTTGATTATTTGTATGTCATGGATGTAAAGCAACATAGTCTATCATCCCCTTTTCGGATCATTATGCTACCATAAATGGGAAGCCGTTAGAGACAACTTTTTTACGTGAGTAAAGGGGAAGGAAGGAGGGGGATGACATGAGTAAAGGGGAAGGAAAGAGGGGGATGACATTCTGCAGGGTTACAGAGCAAAGCAATTTTCTCGCCAATATCGGCGCTTGCTTTGAATACGATGCCAAACATTTCATTTTCTCCGTTGACGTAGACGTATTCGCACGGTGCAAGCTGGCTTCTTGTGGAAAGTAAATTGGATAGATAAAAAACTATCTATAACCATCTTTTTCGAAATTGCAAGTTTAAATACATGCTACAAATTTTTTTTAATTATTGATTTGTTCAATATTTTTTAAATAAAAAGTTGAATTATGTAATTGCATGGTAAGTAATACGATTACGAGCCGAAAGCGCTCACATTCTTGTTTATGACTGTTTTTTGAAGCTCCGGGTTTTTAACAAAAAGATATTGGATTAATTTAAATAATACGATTGATTACTCATGACCTGAAATTCCAAAAGGTTATGAATAAGTATTTCAAATAAAACCAAGAAGTGATTTAGAGGCGATCTTTCAAGAATGTAATTACTGTAAGTCGAAAGGGTAAGTAATTTGATACAGAATAAAAAGCGTTTATTAAAGTGATTTGTGTGTGAAATGCTTGTTTTCATATTAAATTTTCTGCACTACGTAATACAATGTTTAATTAATTTTATACAGATTGTGCTAATAAATATTCATTGATTAGATTTTTATTAAATCGATTATTTGTTTCGCTCATTCTGTGGGCCATCAAATTACAGTTTAATCGTAAATACTTGTTTTATTAACACACAATTCAATATGTTTATATATTCATAAAGGCACAAGAGTCGAATGATAAATTAACCGGAAGCCATGATCTTCACTCTGACAATGAATCCAGTTTCTCTGATATTTTTAATACAATCCAAAATTTTTTAAAAGCTTAATAAAAAAAAAAATTATGACTAAATATTCTATGTAAAAATAAAAGAGCAAAATTAACTAGTAACAATATTTTTTCTCACACTTGAAAGCTAAATCAGATTATAAAATAACTGATTTTCAAACAAAAATTAGTTTTTCCTACCATAGTATAATCATATATCTATGCATATAATGTATAAACTCGACCCAATTCGTTTCCATATTTATGCCAAATAAAAGAATGAAAAGAGGATTTCATTACATATTACTGCTAAATGCATATTTGAATAAGCGATTCATTTTTTTTTTTTTTTTACTTAATGAAATTGGATTTTGAACTAGTCAACAATTTAATTACATACTGCCTGTGATAAAGTTTTTAATTAGATGGAATAAAAATCCTAAATGTTACAAGCTATGTCTAATTTGCAATAAGTTTTCTTATAAAAAGAAAGATAAAAATTTAAAATGCAAGAATTCTCGTTCGATAAGAAACCATGCGATACTATCTTATGGTTTCCTTTACTAAAATAACTATATTAAATGCCGAATAAAAAATAAATTCCCTTATTTAAATGCGTACAAAATGAGCGAAAAGGTTGATTGAAATATTTTTTACCTTATCAACAGTAGAAACTACAATTTCACACAGTTATTTCTCGTTACAATAAATTATTTTAAATATAAAAAAATTAAGTCGATTCCTACTTTGAATGGATGAATAGGAAGTATTTTATTAACGGGAGTTGAAAATTTTAAGATAATATATATACATAGGGGGAGAGTGAACTAATAGTAGGAATAAAAGGGATGCATTTCTCTATGTTAAAAATCATACGGCCAATTATTTACAAATTACTAAGAGCATTTCTAAATTTATTTTTATTTAAATCTTTAAAAATACAAAGCATATGTTTTTTTTAAAAAAAGTGGTCAGAATTTTTACAAGATTTTCCTGCCGTAAATTTATATCCTTTCCAATTTAAAAAGAGTTTATCCATAGAAATGTATCTAATTATAAAACTGATTTTATTTCTAAGCATGACCTGTGCCCCGCCCACTCTCAGACTACATTTTCTCATGCATTTTCGAGTTCTTAAAAGAGCTTTTTATTAATTTTAATTTAATTTTTTAGCTATTTAATGTAATTTTCTATTATTTATTATTTTCTAAGTTCCATAACTTTTTTACAATGGGCATTGGTAGAAATTTTTACAGTCATCTAAAAATCCCTGAAAGGAGATTAAGAGTCCGACAGGACTAGGTGCTCCAAGCAACATTTGCCAACGATAAGCATGACCCTACCCTAAAATTTTAAAACACATTTTAACTTTATGAAACACTTTTTAAATAAATGGACATCATACTTGAATTCCTGTTTAATTTAATTATCAAGTTCCAACCCCCCCCCCCCGAATATATTTTTAGACAGTCATAAAATAGTGATTCTTACTGATTATTGGGGGGGGGGGGAGAGAAAACGAGTGAATATAAATAATCTTTTTTTTTCTTCTGTTTCGTAAATCTTCAAAACATACACATACTTTGAAAATAGTTTATTTGTTCTTCAATATTTATTGTATTACTACTATTTTTTATTCTTCCATGTTCATTTTAATAGATTCTGAAATTTAAAAAAAAACTACTTTTGAATCAAAGATAATATTGAATCCCCTAGTGTAGATCCATTACTTCTCATTCAATGTTAAATACAGTTAATTGTGCCAATTCTAGTTCACAATGAAGTAAAAAAATTTAATCATGCAAAGTGAGTAAAAAAATCTGGTAAAGCTATTAATATCGCAAAATGTGTGATGACACAGATAATTTCTATCAAATTTCAACTATAACATTTTTTTTTTTGTTGAAATAAAAGAAAATTTGATCTCATAAATAATTGCATTATACATTCACATGTAATATATACATGTATAAAAACAAACTTTTTAAAGAAGCATGCAGTAACCAAATATCATCACACCTATAACGTATATGAAGCTGGAACTCTGGTAAAACACATAAATTTTTACAAATTTGGTAAACTTTTACAAAAATTACATATTTTTTGAAACATTTTATACAACTGATAACATATACGAGTACATTTGTTATTTTGATAAACAATTTTGAAATGAGACAATCTAAAATATAGTTTACAATTAGAATATAATACATTGTTGACACATTGTGATATTGGTTGCTATGTAAATAACACGGAAACATTGGATTCGTAGATATGTGTTGCCTCAATTTCAATAGTATGCGACTGCATTAAATTTGATAAAACACCATTTTCAATAGTTTGACCGAAAAAACCGAAGTTTATTTTGCTTATTTCACACAATTTTCATATTATTCTATTCTCTGTATTCTAATGATGGATTATATCTACTAGAAGCTGTATCATTGGCCGAGATTTATTTTTGTGGTAATTTAGTTAAGAAAGAAAAAATTAAGCATTATGTAACAAAATTTGTTTAAAACGTATAGAAAATGTATTTGATATAACATGACCACGATAAACCTGGTTCCCCATTTAATTAGTTGTAATCGTAAGGGGTATATCAGGATATAGATTCCTAATAAAATAATTTCTCGTCGGAAAATTGGCTCAGTTCAAACTTCACAAGAAAAAAAAGTAAAAGCTAATCTCTCTTTATAGCCTGTGTGACGTATAGTCAATGACACTAGGAATAATCAAAGAGCTCCCTTCTCTCTCCTCTGATCTTTCGTAGAAATATAGAGGCTGTAATGATTACCGACACGCAGCTGTGCGTATGGACATTATCTTGAACATCGCCCCGGCAACCTTTGACACTACAAGGAACACTCCCTATTCTGCCCACATACCGGATGTAACCCGAGCCGTGTGCGATGTTCCCAAACACTAGTGTTGTGTTCCGACCGCAGGGTCTCATCACCACCAGGCCATGTGTGTTCCCCTCCCTTGCTTGAGGGGAGAAACCGCTCAACTCCCCACCGAGGGAGCATTAGCTGTAACCTTTAACCTTTTCCTCACTACTCACGTGGGGATTACCCTTGTATGTTCAACGTCGAGTGCTCGTAATTAAAATTACTGTTCCGGTAAGCTTCGCAGCAATTATTTGTTTTTCTCTTAACTTTATTATCAAAGAACCTGCTATTTATATAGGGAAACTCTATTTCTCCCACATTTTGGCGTCCACGATTTTTTAAGCATGGCTGTTGAAAGTCTTAGAGTGAAGCAGAAATCACTGCGTTCAAGTTTCACCATGTGCTGCACTTCGATTGAGGAGGCGTTGAAAAAGGATAGTTCATTAACGGACTTGTATGCCTTCCAAAGACAGTTAATGGATAAATTTTCAAGGCTGGATACCGTGCAGGAGCAGATTTTGGAATTGCTTCTAAGCGATGAAACAAGGAGTAGTGAATATGAAGAGGACTTCACGAAAGCGGAGAAATACCGCGATAAAATGAGTCAATTATCAGCGGAACTGGAGTATGCTATTACTCAAAGGCTAAATAAACCGCAAAGTGAAGCTGGGATCTCGCATAATAACAGTAGAAAGTTTAAGCTTCCTAAGCTTGAACTAACGAAATTCAACGGTGAACCAAAGGACTTTCTTAATTTCTGGTCGCAGTTCGAGAAAATTCACATGGATTCGGACATTCCTGATGACGATAAAATGCATTATCTCATACAATGCAGTGTTCCAGGATCAAAAATGTTCAGACTGATAAGTAGCTTTCCACCTACAAAGGAAAACTACAGCAAAGCGGTGCAGCAGGTCAAGGAACGATTTGGCCGAGAAGATCTGCTTGTACAGATCCATATAAGAGACTTGCTTGGTTTAGTCATGCAAAATGCCAACGGTAAAGTAAAATTTGAATTAGCCGAACTTTATGATGTCTTAAAGAGCAAACTCCTAGCTCTAGAATCGCTTGGAAGGACACAAGAGAAGTTCGCCGATTTTTTGGAGCCCCTCGTGGAATCATGTTTACCGGAGGCTGTGCTACGGGCCTGGGAGAGAAGCAGGAATACGGACCCGACCTCGGAAGGTCAAGGGAGCGGCCGAACCCTCGAAAGATTGATGACTTTTCTCCGTAGGGAGGTCGAATCGGAAGAAATGATTCTCCTCGCTCGCACTGGATTGGGGTCCTCACAACGTCAGAAAAGCAAAACCACTGTAGAGGAGCCATTCTTGGCTACAAGTGCTTCTCTCGTCAACACAAAAGGAGAGAGGTCAGGCAAGCAAAAATTTTGTTTATTTTGTTCTCAATGTAATCACTGGAGCTCTGACTGTCTCATTGCTAAAAAATTATCGTTAAATGATAAAAAGAGTATTTTAATTAGAAATCGTGCATGTTTTCGGTGCTTAAATAAAGGTCATAATGCTCGTTCTTGCAGATTAAAAATGTTAAAATGCATGAATTGTGATGATAAAGGCCATCACACTTTATTATGCAATAGAAATGAAGAATTTGATTTAAAAAATGAGACAGTTAGAGCTACCATTAGTAATTCCCTTGCTAATCAGTCTTTAATTACTAATGTATATTTGCAAACTATAGTTTTGAAACTGTGTTGTAATAATAATGAAATGGTTTTGCGTTGTTTACTAGACAATGGGTCTCAAAAATCTTACTTAACTCAGCGAGTAATTGATCAATTGAATTTAAAACCGGTATCAAAACAAACCATTGTTCATGGTTTGTTTGGGGCAGAGAGACTGCTCCAAGAAAACATTTTCTATACGATGTTATTATTAAGAGTATAGATGACAGTTTTTCTTGTCAAATTAAAGTTCTTTCTGAAAATAAAATATGTGGATACTTGCCTAAAGTAAATGATTTGCAGGTTCTATCTGAAATTAAAGAAAAGGGTATCATTGTGCCTGATTTATGCAGTTCTTTAAATGAGATAGATATGCTTTTAGGAGCTGATGTAATTAGTGTAATTTTGTCAGGTAGAACAATAAAATTAATGTCGGGTCTGATAGCTATTGGTACTATGTTAGGGTTTACTTTAATGGGTAAATTGAGTCAAATAGTTAATGATAATACTGAGATTTCCGTACCTGCCACTCGGGAAAGACAATTAAATATGTTTTTAAATCAGTTGAATGTTAAAGAATTATGGGACATTGAAACTATAGGGATCAGAGATCCAGTAGAAAATGTTAAAAGTGAGATACAGCATTCAGATATGATTGAAAGATTTCAGAGAAACATAGAAATACTTCCCAATGGCAGATATGAAGTGGCGTTACCTTTTAAAATAGAGGGCCAACTTACGGATAACAAAGGCTTAACTCTGAAAAGACTTAGAAGGACGTGTAAAAAAATGAGCGAGAAAATTTTTTTGAAAGAATATGCTAGTATTTTTTATGAGTGGGAAGCACTAAAAATTATAGAAAAAGTCTCTGAAGGAGATATCGAAACTGATTCTTATTATCTTCCCCATAGAGCTGTGTTTAAGAATTCTGAAACAACAAAAACAAGACCTGTGTTTGATGCAACGGCTCGAGAAGGAAATAATCCTTCGCTTAATGATTGTTTACTTAGAGGTCCTAATTTAATAGAGTTGATACCGGATATTTTGGATAGATTTCGTATGTACCCTATTGGCTTATCGGCTGACATTGAAAAGGCCTTTTTACAAATAAGTGTCACGCCTGAACATAGGGATTTTTTAAGGTTTTTCTACCCTCATGAAAACAAGGAAATAGTTTATCGGCATTGTCGGTTGGTGTTTGGGGTGTGTTCAAGCCCATTTTTGTTAGCTGCCTCTATCAATCACTTACTGGATAATACTCCCTCAAAATATGTAGCTATTGTATCTAAGCTTCGCCATTCCTTTTATGTTGATAATTGTGTAACCGGCGTGTCAGATGCACAGGAGATTGAGTCATTTGTAAATAAGGCTCGAGAAATTATGTCTAATGGATGCTTTAATTTGAGGGGATGGGAAAGCAATGTCAAACAAGAATGTATTTCAAAATCTGAGGGGGATACGAATATATTAGGTTTAACTTGGAATTTGGATAAAGACACTCTAAGATGTACGGTTAATATTGCAATTTTGGAAAAATTGACCCAAATGACCAAAAGAACAATTTTATCAGCTATTCAGGGAATATTTGATCCTTTAGGGATTTTAACGGCTGCTACTCTATTACCCAAAATTTGGTTACAAGAAACTTGGAAATTGAAATTAGCTTGGGACAGTCCCCTACCACTTGGATTGTGCAATAAATTTGATAAATGGTTTAAAGAAATTTTGCTGCTTAAAAATGTAGAAATCCCCAGATATTGTGAAATAAATTCAGATTCAGATTTTCATGTTTTTGTAGATGCATCCAAAAATGCTTATGCTGCCTGCATCTTTGTAAGGACTAAATTGGCATCAGGTATCAAATTACATTTACTTAGAGCTAAGTCAAGAGTAGCTCCTACTAAAGCTGTGTCAATGCCCCGGTTGGAACTTCTGGCTTGTTGTGTGGGAGCCAGGTTAGCTAATTCAATTAGAAGCTCACTTGACATACCTGATTTAAATATAACATATTGGTCAGATTCTATGGTAGCCCTTCATTGGATAAAAAATAACGGGGAATGGTCGATTTTTGTTTCGAACCGAATTAAGGAAATAGCTAAAATTTCTTCTCCGGGAAACTGGAGACATGTTCCAGGGCGAATGAATCCCGCAGATGTTCTATCTCGTGGATGCTCTCCACGACATCTTTTAGAAAGTAAATGGTTTGAAGGTCCAGACTGGTTACTGGGAGATGCTAAAACTTGGCCAATAAATGAGTTACAATGCGAGGCTAAAGTTCTCGATTGTGAGAGAAGAAAAATTAAGCTGTGTAATCTTAACGTTACAGATAAGAGAGGAACATGGTATTCCATAAAATTCTCTAATTACCACTCTATTGTTCGCATGATAGCTTGGGTTCTGAGATTTTTAAGTAACTGTCGTAAGCAATTAAAGAATAGAAAATTAAAAGAACTTTCAACGTCCGAAATTGAAAAGGCCGAAAATACCTTAATATGCTTAGTACAAAAAGAATATTTTCCCGAAGTAAACAATATCCCACATGTAAATACATTCATAGACAATGAGGGCTTAATTCGGGTTAAAACTAGAATCACGGAACGTAAGGATGATCCTAATTTCTTGTCTCCTATTCTACTACCAAATAATTGTATTTTAACTCAAAGATTAATAGAATATTATCACAAGAAAAACTGTCATGCAGGTACGCAAATGCTAGTCTCAATTCTTAGAGAAAAATTTTGGATTTTGAGGGCAAGGAGGACAGTCAGAAATGTCATTCAAAATTGTGTAAAATGTAAAAGATACAACGCAAAATCAGTTAAAAGTGAATCTGTATCTTTACCGGCTGATAGAGTAAGGGATACTAATGTGTTTGAAGTGACAGGCATTGATCTTGCCAGACCTCTCTTTCTAAAAACTGGTGAAAAGGTGTGGATTGTGCTCTTCACGTGTGCAGTGTATCGTGCAGTGCATTTGGAGCTGGTTACAGCGTTGACAACCAATAATTTTTTGCTGTGCTTACGACGCTTCATAGCCAGAAGGGGCAGGCCTTCTGTCGTGTACACTGACAATGGAACTAATTTCAAAGGTGCTGTCCGGGAGTTCAAAAACCTGGACTGGATAAAAATTGAACGGGAAACAGAGATTCAACGCATAAAATGGAAGTTTAATCCTCCCACTGCAGCATGGTGGGGAGGTTGGTGGGAGAGGCTCATAAGAGTGCTTAAAGATCTCTTAAAACGCACTTTAGGTAATGCAATCTTGACGTATGAAGAGCTTCTCACCATTTTATGTGATTGCGAATCTATTGTCAACAGTCGTCCTCTGACTTATGTGTCTGAGGATTCTGATGACCTGGTACCTTTGACACCTGCAATGTTCCTGATGGGAAATTCCTCTATTGAGGTGATAGATTTAGATCTTTGTGATTTTGCGAAGTTTCAGAGAAGGGTCAAATTTCGAGCGAAACTTTTGAAAGATCTAAGAGGAAGGTTTCGTAAAGAATATCTTGGGTTATTAGTGCAAAAGGCTCATAAGACGTCTCGAGCCTTTAAGGTTGGCGAGATAGTTCTCATCGAAAATCCAAACAAGAAGAGACTTTACTGGCCTTTAGGCAAAGTTGTCGAGCTGATTCCTGGAAGGGACGGAAAAGTACGCACCCTAAAGCTGAGATGCAGCAATTCCGAGATCATTCGTCCTATCCAGAGAGTTTTTCCTTTGGAAATTCAATCTGCGGAAACGACAGAGTCAGATGATGTTCCATTGGATGCTGATGCTCCTAAAGTTCCTTCTGCTACCCTTGATGTCTCTGAGAGTACAATGATACCTGTAGATGCTCCTCTTAATCTGCCTAAGATGTCAAGATATGGACGTACTATCCGAAGACCCAAGAGACTAAGTGTTTTCAATGTCACTACTATTTTTGAGTCTGAGTAGACTCAAAAAGGGGGGAGGATGTTGTGTTCCGACCGCAGGGTCTCATCACCACCAGGCCATGTGTGTTCCCCTCCCTTGCGTGAGGGGAGAAACCGCTCAACTCCCCACCGAGGGAGCATTAGCTGTAACCTTTAACCTTTTCCTCACTACTCACGTGGGGATTACCCTTGTATATTCAACGTCGAGTGCTCGTAATTAAAATTACTGTTCCGGTAAGCTTCGCAGCAATTATTTGTTTTTCTCTTAACTTTATTATCAAAGAACCTGCTATTTATATAGGGAAACTCTATTTCTCTCCCACAACTAGAGAGGGTAGGGAAAAAGAAACCCCCTTGAGCGAAAGGGGATGCCAAAAAACTTCTCTCTCAAAACAACAAAATTTGGACTCTAATAATCTTATTACTAAATTAACTTAAAATGTAAATTTGCAAATAATAGCCTGATGTATTAAACTTAACATTTAAATTATTCAATATCACTCTACCGTAAAAGAGATGACATCTGCTTCGCTTTGCTTCTAAGGAGTGGGGGGGGGGAGGACATAACAAGACGAACAAAGCATTCGTGAGGACATTCCGACACTGCACTCATTTCCTTTCACTTGATAATCTTTATTTTCTTAAAAAATAATTTAGAAAAATTTAAATTTCAGTTTTAAAGGTCATGGATATCAATCCTAATTAGTGATAGTCTAAAATAATACGATTTTTAATTTTTTATATCTGCAATACTTATGTGTGTTTTATGAATACATTATTTAAATCAGCTGATATACCAGCATTTCATTTTTTAATCGATGCTATTTCTTTGCTCAAACGTGAATGGGATTTTAAGCGCTATTTTTAACAAATTAGCTTATTTTTATATACATAAGGAATTGAGCAATATAATATGATCATGAAGAGTACATTGAAAAATTATTTAAAATAAACAACAAGTGTTTTTATAAGTTGTAGTAATATTTTTTGGGGGGATAGGTGGGGGGAGTTTGCACGGAACTAGTGATTTCTAACATGTGTGTGTGCAACAAAGCATGTTTTTTTTTTTTTTTTTTTTTTTGCTTGGATTATTTCGAATGCGACAATTATTTCTTGGTTAAGTCATTTCAATGTTGCCTAACTAGAAAACAAAAAATGCTCACAATAAGTTTCAGGCTTGTAAAAGTTAAAATTTGTTTAAAAATGCAAAAATTCCTTTATATGATAAAAAAAGATAAATTATAACTATTAATATACACTTATTCTAAAGATTCTTAAGGCTGTAAAAACATTTGCCACTTTGTAATAGAAAAGGGTAAAATTAAGAGAAAAGTTTGAAATAAGTGTTGTAACCTTTTTAAGCCTTCTTATTTTTCTCCGTAAGAGGGCGCGCGAGAGCCGCCAGATGTATTTGTGTAACTGTGTAGTAAACATAAATAAAGATTTCTTCAAACAGTACAGACCGATTACTTTTCCATCGCATTCATAGTGGTCCGTCGAGCACCAGCATTCAAGTCAAAACATTTTATTGATGAAGTGTAACGGTCTGCGACATTTGTCGAAATAATCAAGCATCAAAACAAATTCGTTCAATAATCATCGTAAGCATTGAACTTCGATATTGGGAAGGTCACAAAACAACATGGACGCCATTCTTAAGCAAAAGAAAATCGTAAAAGGTAAGCTAACTCGTTTAGTTTCCAAAATTGATGATTTACAAAATCAAGCAAATTCTGAATCCATTATTGAAGTTTATGAAAAAGATGTTAATTTAATAGATACTGAAGTAAATAATTTAAATGATAATCTTCTAAGTACTTGTACAGATGAAGATTTTAACGGTTATGAAATAGAAATGCATGATTTATTTTCTAAATTAGATACGCTAAAAATTATTTTAAAAGAGGAAATGAAAAAACTTGTTAGGAATGATAATAATACTAATGCATGCCAAAATATTGCTAACACTAATGTAAACAATTTAAAACTTCCTCGCATAGAATTGCGAGTATTCACTTCAAACTATATGGAATGGATCTCATTTCGCGATTTATTTCTTGCGACTGTAGGAAATAATAATACCTTAAGCGATAATCAAAAACTGCAATATCTTAAACTTTCAGTAAAAGGCGAAGCAGCCACTTTATTACAATCTATTCAAATAACAAACTATAATTATCAAAAGGCGTGGAATGCATTAACCGAACGCTATGAGAATGAAGCAGAAATTATAAATGCAGCATTAAATAAATTAGTTTCGCAGTCTGTTTTAAAACAAGAATCTGCGTCGGGATTGCGAAAAATAATTGACACTACCCAACAATGCATTGACACACTACAAATCCTAAAGCAACCCGTGGAGCATTGGGACACCCTTATAATTTTCTTGCTAAGGGGGAAACTCGACCCTGAAACACTACGCGTTTGGACTCTCGAACAAACAAAAAAAATCCTTCCTTCGCCCAGTTTAAATCTTACGTCTTAGGCAAGCGACTGCAATCGCTTCTTTAGCCAAGTGCCAGAAAGAAAAAACATCTGTTCCCTTTGAAGCGGGGGGAAGTAAAATGACCAAAACAAATAAGAAATTTCCCTACTCTTCACAAATAGTCTCGAATGTTTGCGTACATTGCAATAGCGGTTCACATTTTGGATTATTTGTATGCGATAGTTTCTTAGAACTTCCGATTAAAGAAAAATGGGATGTTGTTAAAAAATACAAATTATGTTTTAACTGCCTTAAAGAAAATAAAACGCATCACATTTCTAAATGCCGTGCAGGTGTTTGTAAATTTTGTTCCAAATTACATAATTCAATATTATGCTCAAAAAATCCAAATAATATCAAAACTTTTATTGCCAACACGGTATCAGATATACACACGGAAGATTCCACGATAAGTAGCAATAATGCAATCGTACCTGCCGCTCAGGCTGTTTTATTGCCTACCGCAATCGTTTATGTTAAAGACATTAATGGCGCTTTTCAAAAATGCAGAATACTCATTGATTCAGCCAGTCAAGGCTCATTTGTTAGAGAGAGTTGTGTAAATTTATTACAACTTAAGCGCACTAGCGTAAACATAAATGTAGACGGTTTAAGTTCGCGAAACGTGGGAAGGGTTTCAGGCTTAGTTCAGTTAGAAATAACATCACTGTTTTACAAAAATACATGTATTACTGTAGATGCATTAATTTTACCCAAAATCACCTGTGACCTTCCTCAATTTCAAGTCGATGCGTCTGCTTTGAATACATTCAAAATTTACAATTAGCGGATATCAACTGTCTTCAGCCAAGCTCAATAGACATTCTGCTAGGTGCAGACGTGTTTGGAGAAATAATGCTCAACAGGCATTTAAATGTTCCAGGACATTCTTTAACTGGCAATGGAAACCATTTTCGGTTGGGTTGTTCTTGGAAAAACAAAAATTTCTTGCCAAAGAATCATATCAAATCATGCAAGTTACAACGCAGTAGAGTTTCAACTTGACAAATTTTGGCAATTAGAGGAACTCTCTGAAACCAAACCCTTTACGAATGAAGAAATTGCTTGCGAAAATAATTTTAAAAGAACTTATACTCGTGACTCCACAGGTAGATTCGCAGTCAAGTTTCCATTCCGAGATTCTAGTGATGAACTTGGTTCATCTAGAGACATTGCTGTGCATCGTCTACAGCAAATCGAACGCCGGTTCAGTAAAAACCAATCTCTTTCTGATCAATACCATAAATTCATGGACGACTACTTGAAACTTGGTCACATGGAATTAATCCCAGAAAACGAGATTGACGTTCCAGCCAGTTCCAGTTTTTATCTCCCGCATCACCCAGTACCCAATAAAAACGGTGACAAATTTCGCGTGGTATTTGACGGATCTGCAAAGTCCTCAAGTGATATTTCTCTTAACGATAAACTAATGGTTGGTCCACAGCTACAGACTGACTTAACAACATTACTCCTACGCTTCAGGATGCACAAAATAGCCATAACTGCGGACATAGAAAAAATAAATAGACAAATAACTCTACACGATTCAGATTTCCAGAGAATCGTGTGGCGTAATTCACCTTTTGCGCCAATACAAGACTTTAGGTTGACAAGGATTGCTTATGGCACTGCATCAGCGCCGTACCTTGCAATAAAATGCTTACAGCAGTTGGCATTAAACGAATCAAATAATTTTCCTCTTGCTTCTAAAGCAGCTCTCAAGGACTTTTACGTTGATGATTTGATGTCCGGAGCCAATTCACTCTCTGAAGCTCTGGAACTTCAAAACCAGTTGACTCAAATGGTGTCCAGTGCCGGACTTGTATTGAGAAAATGGGCTTCTAATTGCAGCGAATTCTTAAATTCAATCGATTCAGATATGCGTTTATCTAATACTTCTTTGAATATAGACAATGATGATACAGTAAAAACCTTAGGTATCCTGTGGCATCCAGCTTCAGATGTATTCTACTTCAAAATCACTCCTTTATCTTTTGAAGGCACCTTAACCAAAAGGACATTACTTTCTACAATTGCTAAGACATTCGATCCACTTGGATGGTTGTCACCCATCACAATTCAGTATAAAACAATCATGCAAAGACTGTGGAAACAACATTTGCAGTGGGACGAAAGGGTTCCTACAGACATTAAACTTGAATGGGAACAACTTGCTAATGATGTACAATTTGTCAAAGACATCAAAATTCCACGATTCTTGTTAGTCGATTCAGACAACCAGTTTAATCTATTTGGCTTCAGTGATGCTTCTGAAAAGGCTTATGCAGCTGCAATTTACTGTCGCTCTGTATCAGATACAGGAAAAATCAACGTTCAACTAATAATAGCCAAGACAAGAGTTGCCCCACTTAAAACTGTCTCACTTCCTCGACTAGAATTATGGGGAGCTCTTTTGTTAGTTAAAATGATGGACTTTACTTGTAAAGCTCTGAATTACCCTATATCACAAGCCCAATTTTATACGGATTCCACCATAGTTCTTTCTTGGATAGGATCCCATGCCAGCCGATGGAAGACGTTCGTAGCCAACAGAGTGCCGAAAATCCAGACGTTGTCTTCTGCTACTCAGTGGCATCATATCAGTGGAAGCGCAAATCCTGCAGATCTTGCAACCCGTGGTGTATCATCTTCAACTTTACTCACTTCTATATGGTTGTGTGGTCCCAAATTTTTAAACGAAACATTTCCTTTTCAGACAGACTCTTCTGTTCCTGCATTGAATGATGCTGTGCCAGAAGAAAGGTACTGTACATTACAATCAATTATTGTACCAAATCACTTGCCTGATGGTAATGATTTACTTCATAAATTCTCATCTCTTTCTAAACTTAAACGTGTAATATCATATTGTTTAAGATTTGTCAATAATTGTAAAAATTCAAAGGATAAAACAAATGGGTTTTTAAAAACTAATGAACTAAACAATGCTATGTATGTATTAATTAAATTAGTGCAAACTATTGAATTTAATAATGAGATCAATGCTTTAAAAAGAAATCAACCACTATCTTGCAGAAGCAAAATTTTATCTCTTAATCCATTTTTAGATCATTCAAACATTCTCAGGGTGGGCGGTCGTTTGCGACATGCAAATCTCGCATATGGCCACAAACATCCCATCCTACTGCCAAAAAGGCATATTCTAACAGATCTCATTATTAGACATTATCATGAAATTCTCTTGCATGCTGGTACACAACTTGTGCAATCTTGTATTCAAGAACAATATTGGATAATAGGTGCTAGAGATGTCATCAGACACTTAATAAGAAAATGTGTAAAATGTTGCAAAGTAAAAGCTTCCATCACTAATCAAATGATGAGCGATTTGCCATCTTCTCGCATTTCTCCTGCTCCTGCTTTTATGCGCTGTGGAGTAGATTATGCTGGTCCTTTTCAAATTAAAACCATTAAAGGTAGAGGTTCCAAATCCTTTAAAGCATACATAGCTCTGTTTGTTTGTTTCACTACTAGAGCTATTCATCTAGAACTGGTGACTGATCTTTCAGCAGATGCATTTATTGCAGCTCTGAAGAGGTTTATTTCCCGCAGAGGAAAAAGCAGTGACATATACAGTGATTGTGGTTCCAACTTTGTTGGAGCAAAACGCAAACTCATGGAATTTGAGAAGCTTGCAAAATCAGAATATTATAATCAAAATGTTAGTAAATTTTTAACTGATAATGGTATTAAATGGCATCTAAATGTTCCAGGTGCACCACACATGGGTGGTCTCTGGGAAGCTGGAATAAAGTCAACTAAATATCACTTAAAACGCGTTGTTGGAGAAACTAAATTAACATATGAAGAGTTTGAAACGTTTCTAACTCAAATAGAGGCTTGTCTTAATTCCAGACCATTAACGCCCATATCTAATGACCCTAACGACCTATCAGCCTTAACGCCTGGTCATTTCATTATTGGAAGGCCTTTGACAAGTATTCCTGAACCTAATTACATTGACTCAAGACATTCTTATCTTACTAGATGGCAACAAATTCAAAAACTAGTTCAACAGTTTTGGAAACGTTGGCACAGAGAGTATTTATATCGATTGCAACAAAGGCCAAAATGGCTTCTGCCAACAAAAATTTTCAATTGAATGACTTGTGCCTTATAAAAGAGGACAATTTACCCCCTACTAAATGGAAAATGGGTAGAATTGTTCAATTGCATCCTGGTTTAGATAATATAGTCAGGGTTGTTGCTGTCAAAACATCAGATGGCATATTTAAAAGAAATATAACAAAATTAAGTCTGTTACCAATTTAAATCTATAATTTTATTATTTGTAGCTCATTTTAATATGCATATATACTTCATTGTTGTGAATGTTTACTTAAATATTAAATTTGTATTCATGTAAAATAACTTTATATTGTTCATGTATATTGAAATAATATTTCAAGGTGGGCGGCATGTTGTAACCTTTTTTAAGCCTTCTTATTTTTCTCCGTAAGTGGGCGCGCGAGAGCCGCCAGATGTATTTGTGTAACTGTGTAGTAAACATAAATAAAGATTTCTTCAAACAGTACAGACCGATTACTTTTCCATCGCATTCAATAAGTATTAACATTAATTCTGATGCTATAAAATATAATAAAAACTTTAAATATATATTTATAGATTTTTTAGATGACATTTCAGATTTTGAACAAAATGTTAGTTTTCAAACTCGCGTTAGATCTCACTTAATGTAAAACATTTTTAAAATGTTACGATGTTAATAAAAATTATAAGCACATAAAAAATATATTATTTTAGGAATAATATTTTTTGATTATATACAAAGTATAAATGATCAAATTAGATAGAGAATATTAACGTCGCACTGATTAGCAACACGAGGGCTTTTGGCGATGGTCCGCGTAATTTTGAACCATGGTCAAGTGACGCGGACGACACCTGAGCTAGCACCCCCTCTCCTAACTACCACACCAACGTGGGACGTTTGAGCTCTCGACAGATTTAACGTGCATCGCTCCCCTCTTTAGTGGTACTAGGATCGAACTCATGACACGCTAGCCATGATCCGATGCCTAGACCACTCGGCCACCGCGGCCATGATCAAATTAGAAAAAGCATTTGAAAGTAAAGAATTTAATGTACAAAGAGCATATTAAGGAAGAAATGTTTTTTTCCCCTTTAGTATGGGCAAATGATTATAATGAAAACAAATACTATCAATAGCGCACACAAAAATTTTTCAAGGGGGGAGTCCACGGTTCGAAAGTCTCCCAACTCGTATCATACATCAAGACGACACCAATTGATTCTTCTGATTTTGTTAACAAAAAGCAGTAAAAAATAAATTATTAAACTAATAATTAGTATTAATTAATAAAATAAATTGTTAATTACAAGTACTTAATTAAATTTTACGTTATATATATACATAGGATTATCATCAATCGAAAAAAATCTCAAGGGCTTTGGGGAGTGTCCAGACCCCCAGGACAACACCCTTGTGTGCGTCACTGAATACTATTATTGTACAACATATTATTAGCTTTATGGTGATATTCTAAAACCGTTCATAGAATTGCACACACACAAACAGTTGAATACCTCTAATAACTGGAGAGAGAGAGTGAATATTAACGTCACCCCCCCCCCCTATTCAGCTACAAGAGGATTTTTGGCGTCGGACCTAATAATTTTGAACCATGCCCAAAGGATGAGGACGACACCTTACCTGGCACCCCCTTGTCTTAATTTCCCTCCCACACCAATGGGAGGATGTTTGAGCCTTGACACATTTAACGTGCTTCAGCCCCTCTACAAGGAGGCCAATAACTGGAGGATAAATATCATAATATTCTTTTGTTTTATGAATCATTTTTCAACAATGATCATGTTTAGTTTCTATATAGGTTGAGAAAACTACCAAATTTTCAATAAATATAGTTCCTTCTTTAAAATTATGAGACAATATTCACTCCCTCACTTACAATTTATCTAATTGCTGAGAAATTAATTTGCCTCATTAAGAACCAATATTTACATAGATTTAACTGGATAAAACCACTGTTGCCAAATTGCTCAGGCTAAATTGTTTGAGAGAATTCCTTTTCAAATAGGGTTTTAGCAGAAATATCGATTTTACAAAAAATCCTGATGTGATGGGAAAAAATGTAGGTCATTTTAGAAATCAGCACACTAAATAATATAAAAACCATGGAAAGCCTCTTTTGTACTTCTCCAAAACTTTAATTTCTTAGCTCTGTGTAATTAATAAAGTGTCTATTAAGTACACTATATTAATTGCAGTCTATTAACAATTATAATTAATACAGTCTATTAATTACACTCTTTTGTACATGTATTTTGTGTACTTTTTGTGATAGAGTCCCTATCATAGAGCGGCGCCGATGAGCATAGAGCGTTTATACAAACGTAGTGGCACTATTTCTGTAGCCATTTATTTTTGTGTAATAATAATTCTAAGTTACAATATTATACTGATTTGATGTTGTGTCCTGTGCATAATACCTGAAATTAAAAGATACTTAGTTACCTGTTTATTGGTTTCAAGTAAAAAGTAAGTACAAATACACATTTCTAAATTATTTAAGTATGAAGACACGGAGTAGGAAGATTAGGATTATTCATGTAGGTTCGTGGCCTAAATCGCTAAGTAATAATTTTATTGATTATATCCCTTCACATGAAATGAGTTATTTTCAAAATAAAGATCCAAACAAAATATATATTTTGTTTCGCAAAGAGAATATACAGAACAAAAGAGATCATTTTCTAATAATCATTTAACTAAAAAACTTAAACATAGCCAAGTGCTGGAAAGATCTTGGCTTTGTTATTCAACTAGTATTGGTAGTGTTTTTTGTTTGACTTGCAAACTTTTTTCTGAAACAAATTCTTAATATACAACCGGCTTTTTTGATTGGAAACACGTAACAAGTTGTTTAGAAAATCATGAAAATTCTGTTGAACATATAAATTTAATTTTAGTTTGGTTGACACGGAAAGAAAATAAATCTTTTTTAGATAAACAATTACAGGAGCAACTAAGAAAAGATACAGAATATTACCACAATGTCCTCAAACGTGTTATTGCGGTAGTAAAGTATTTGGCTACAAGATGTTTAGCATTTAGAGCAGGGGTACTCAACCTTTTTTTACGCCGGACCACATACAATTGACTTGTATTTTACGCGGGCCGCAACATGAAGATAAAAAGAGAGGGGGTAGCTATAAGATCAAAGACAGTTAAAATGTGAAAAATTGGTCAAAATATAAATTCTCATAATTTTGGATCTTATATTAAAACTATACCAAACTATCAAACACAACTCACAAAATATACGTTAAATTCACTTTTTGCCCAATTACGGGGGAATTTTTCAATTTCCGTTAATCAATGATCCCAAGCCCCTTGTCTGCATTCTACTGTCATAAAAACAAAGCTGCAAAGTACTTGAATAATTTGATTTTTTTTTGGTAAAGTCTTAGATATTTTTATTTCAGATATTAATTTTTATCAAACGCACAATGGTAGCAAAGAATTTTTACTGAACTACAGACTGAAATCAGTATTATCAGTAAACTGTCTGTTCTTATTGCGCATTTTTGTTTCAAATTTATTCAAATATTTTTTTTATTTAAAAAAAAATCTGAAAAAATAATTGAATTTATCAAAGAGTCCATTGGAAGCATTTAAGAAACACTCTGTAGAAATTCTTAAGTTTATCATAAACAATTTCATATGTTTTTCAATATATATAATGTATTAAATTTTATGGGATGCTTTTTTTTTTACCTCTGCGTTTTTGTGACATTACCACCTGCAAAATATTTATTGCTGTTTCAATTTTTTTTTTAAGAAAATTAATTTATTTCGTCTTTAAATGGATCCTCAAGAATAAGAGCCATAGAAAGATTTGTGTTTGTTAGTACAGTGACGAGCAAAATTATATTTTTTGTATATAACATTTTCATGACAAATCAAACAAGTTGTTGATCCATGTTTTTCCCCCCCTACGAAATAGTCAAGATCCCAATCGTTTTGAAACAGCAAATGTTTTTTAGACATGAGGATTAGTTAAAAATTAGTTACACCTATAAAATGGTGGCTACTGCATTGTTATTTGTAATCACTAACCATTACAATTACAAAAAGAAAAAAAATATTTCACAATTTGTACCAGCACGACATCGATAGCAAAATTGATAGATTTGATTGCTTGGTTGAAAGAATTCTCGCTAAATTTTTAATACATTATTCCTAAATAATTGAATTTGTTATTTCAATGGTCCTAGACTGGGCCACTCAGAATGGTCTGGTGGACTACATGCGGCCTATGGGCCACAGGTTGAGTATCGCTGATTTAGAGGCCCGAGGAAGTTTTTAGTTTTCCTCATAATGGTAATTTTATGGGTACCCTGAAACTGCTAGCAAAGTTCGACTCATTCATCCGTGAATATATTGAACTGCGAGAATTACGACCAAAATCGTTAATATCGTACTTTTCAAAAACAATATATGAACAAATAGTTGAGATCACATGGGCAAGCAAATCTAAACACAATCATATAACTCAAATAAATAACAGTGACACAAAGTACTATACAATAGTAATGGATTCAAGAGCGGATTTGTCCCACAATTACTAACTTGCTATTATACTACGGTAATGTTTTCGGGAAAAGTGTATGAAAGATGTGTGTGTGTGTGTGTGTCTCATGAATTAAGATTATTAGTCAAACAAGTTTATAGTTAGTTATCTACAAGAATTTCTAGAAACAAATGAACTGCTATTGGATAATTGTAGGGGACAGTCATATGACAACACTGCCAATGTGTTCGGTCCATATAACGGTGTGGAAGCTCTTCTAAAAGAAAAAATAAATAAATTCACTAATTATGTGCCGTGTGCTGCACATTCTCTTAATTTAGTTGTGCAGAATCAGTTAAGGTTGCAACTGAAATCGTGAACTTCTTTGGTTTAGTACTACAAATATATGTTTGCTTTTCTACTTCGACCTATAGGTAGAAACTTCTAAATCGTGATTTTAAATTGAAATTTACCTTAAAAAGGTTAAATCAGACCAGATGGTCTTGTCATTACGATCTTTTTGAAGCCTCAAGAGATAAATATTGTAATATCATGAATATTCTTAAGACATTTAGTGACAATGAAAATGAGAAAATTTATTTTCAAAAAGAGGCATCAAATTTATTTAATAAATTAACAAAACTCGAAACTGCCATTTTAATTATATTTTGGGGAGAAATTTTAGAAAGATTTAATTCAGTTAACAAAAAATAACAGATTCTTGGGGCTTAGACATCTGTGAAGGGAATAAGATCATTATGTCATTAAAAACGTTTATAAGCAATGTACGACATGTGAATCAGATCAAAAATCAAGACGCAGCCAAAAAATTAAGTCCTAATGTAAAAACAGAATATAGCGATGTGAACTAGAGACGGGTTGTTTCAAAATTTGCAGATAAATTCACAGAAAACGTTGTGTATGGGACAGAAAAATTTAAAAGAGACGCGAATATTGTAGCGTTAGATATGGTAATCCTTGATTTAAATAGAAGAAGTCGACTATAATGAAGAATACAGTAAGATATTAAAAATTTTGATGTATTTGCAAGATCAAAGTAAGGAGAACGTCGACCTGAAGAGTGTTCTAGCTATTACTGGTACTATTCAAATAATGTAGACCAACATTTAATAAATGAAGGTATTCAATTAAAAACTTATCTAAAACTGAGCTAGAGTCCTATACTTGTAGTGATATATTCAATTTAACTTTTGAAAAGAAACTAGTTCAGGTTTTTCCAAGTTTGTATACAATTTTAAAGATTTTTCTAACGATCCGTATTACTAGCTGTGAAGCGGAGTGTGCGTCCTCTAAAAATGCCGTACATAGAAAATAAATATATTACAATAATGACAAATACTAGGCTTAATTATTAATCACTTCTTTCTTTAATATTGATCTCACTAAAGATTTAAAATGCGATGAGCAAATAAAAGAATATTCAGCATAAAAGTGTAGAATTTTTTTTTTTTTGGAAATTATGTTATTGCTTATAACGTATTTAAATTGTTGGGGGGGGGGACTTTAAGTTTCGAATATTTTAAATTTTTCCGCACAATAATGTTTTAAGAAAATGGCAAAATTTTTAATTATTTAAGGGGCCCCAGATATCGTTAGCCCAGGGCCCCCAAAGGTCTCGGTCCGGCCCTGTGTGTAATTAAGAGAGTAGTGTGTTATTGTGTCTATAGTAATGCATGTATAAACTGTGTTTGCGCAATCCCAATTACGCTGCCTGAACTGAGCATGCCCTGCAATTCCGATGTGAATGTAAAAAAGAAGTTATGAGTAAAAAATAAACGCCAGCCCACAAGAAACTGTTTCGTGATTGTGTCATGAGTATCGACTAAGAGAGAACCATAAGTATTGACAGTGTTTGCAGCAATAAGTGTATTGTACTAGAGATTCTTGAGTCTACTGCTTAAGCGTTGGACTTATCGACACATACTAAATTAAAAAGTTATTTAATAAAAAATATCAAACTTCAAGAACAGAGTAGGAAAATATGAATTAAAGATGAAAATCGTAAATTTTTTTTAAAAAAATGAAAACTGCAATATATTCAAAATTACGAGGCCACGAACCTCGTAATTTTGAATCATGGTCAAGTGACGAGGACGAGACCTGAGCTGGCACCTACCTCTCCTAACTTCCAGACCACACCAACGGGAGGACATTTGAGCCTCGACATATTTAACCTGTATCGGCCCCATCTGCGTTACGGATCTTCAGCGGTGCAAGTCTCGAATTCATTACTTGAGTCCGTTACCTTGACCACTAGGCTACCGCGGCCACCTAAATTTGCTGAAGACAATACAACTGCAGTAAAAACTATATATTATCACTTTTAATCGCAAGCACAGTTCGAAACCATTTACTGAAGAAGAATGTATTAGTGAATGCTTAACTAAAGCGGAAGAATTACCGTATATACTCGAATTTAAATCCCGCTTTTTTTCCAATGTTAATACTGCTGAAAATCGGGTGTGGTTTAGAATCGAAGGGAAAGAAATTTGTTGAATGGGGTATTTGGAGCAATTACGGGGTCCCGTATGTAATTAAAAGTTCGTCACACTGATAAAAAAACAAATAATTCGCTATTAGTTCTTTAAAATTTATTTTAATTTCGTAAAATTTGATATTGATAAAAATTTTATACTATTTTTCATTTTTCACAAAAACTTGTTGAGAATTTGGGGTGCAGCTTAGTTTCGAATAAATACGATATGTCCAGTACAAGTAAAAAATTTTAAGTGTAATCTAAGTTGAAATTCCGTAGCCAGCAGAGGTGATGAAATAATCGAGAATTTTAGTCGAGTCATGTATTTTATGCGTAATACATTATTTTGATGCACTCTTTTGGAAATCTTCATGAAGTGTAAGTTATCCTTGGAAAAGTGGGTTTGTCTTGAAACTGATTGAGCACTTACCATGACCAGTATTATTAAAGGAGTTGCCAGATTAAAAGAAACAAGCAAAAACAGCATCGTAATAGTAATTTTGATCATTTGCATTGTATTATTTCATAGCAAGTACTGTTCTTGGGCATGTTCTTGGATATACTTGACATGTTTTAAAATAGTCAGTAAAATTGTAAACTATATTCGAGCATGTAGAATTTGCCATCGTCAATTTGCTTCATTTCTGGATGATATAGAATGTGAATTTATACAGGTCAAACATATTACACATGAGCTCAATAGATTTTGATTCATAAAATGTTAAAACGATTTTTTTAAGTTGCTGGATGAAATTATTTTCTTGGAAATAAAAATTATGAAAGTGCTGAATTAAAAGATGAACATTGGGTAAAGCACCTGACTCTCTCAGTTGATCTTACACAAGTCAACTTAACTTAAACTTCAAGCCAAAAATCTTTTTGCTACAATGCTATTTGATAATATTAACGCTTTTAAACAAAAATTATTACAAACAGCAAGAAAAAACCTGTCTCGCTTTGAAAGCTTTTAAAAAAAATCTATTTATTAAATCCCTTCAATTAAAATTTACAGAATAGTCTCGCCAAATTAAATTGTTAGAAAAGGAATTCGATCGAATGTTTTCTGATTTTAAAAATTTTGAATTACTATTCCGTTTTTTAACTTCGCCTCTATCTATCGATATTGTAATTGTTGAGGAAAAGTTATAAGTGGAATTAATTGAAATCTATTGTGATTCTTTGCTGAAACAAAAATGTTTTGAAGTGGGAACTCTAGATGTTTATACATAATCAACATTTTTTTAAAAATTACATCAGTTCAATATGTTTAACCAAATTTTGACGACTTGCTTTGAGAAAATAAGAACAATATTAACATTAAATTGTATTTTGTATAATAACTTTAATTTTTGTTTTTATTAAAAAACAATATAAAACATGCATAGTTTAAAAAACAAAATGAAATATTAAATGATTATGTATGCATACTATATAATACATTGAGTTTTATAAATATAGAATATAATGATTCTAAAAATCTGGTTTTATTAAATTTTTGAACATTAGAAACATGCGGCCCTCAACTTAATGTAAAATAGTTCATGTGGCGCCTGATATCAAATGACTTTGACATGCCTGTGTTATACCAAGCGTCGGTAACATATGGCACGCGGGACAATTTTCAGAGCATCTACAAACTTGTGAAATAACTATCTCATAAAAAAATAGAATGAATGCATCTAACGCATTTTTATTTAAAGCTATACCTTGTATTCAATTCTTTGCCATAAATCAAAGAGATACGAGAAGAGCAAATCTAATTTTGTTACGAATTTCTTATATCGGATTTAAAGAAAAATAACAGCTGATTTAGCTTTTTCGAGAAGGAATGGGACTGTTACAAATTTGTGTTTTAAAATGTTACAGCTAAAAACACGACACATGTTGCTTATTCGAAATGTGAAAGATAGAATAATCATTAAAGAAGGCAATTTTATATAGCTGTATTTCATTCCTCAATTAAATCATCAAATCACTTTAATCTCGCTTCGAAAATTTGAATCGGTCAGTTCTTATTTTTAGTTTCCTAAAATTGATTAAATTTTAATCGAAAGCTAATTTAAATTGTTGGATATCGATGCCGAAGTTATTCAATTATTTGAAGAAAATTGAACGTACTCCGCTTTCCATTTTTGGTTCCCCTTTTATGTGAACAAAAAACAAATCTTTTCTCATATGAAATCTAATTTGAGTCGACAAAGAAGGCTGCTTACAACTGAACATTAGAATCATGTGTCAAATTGAAAGTCAAAAATTATACCTTAAAGCTCTCATGAAAGTTTTAATTTTTTATTTAAATGTATTGAAGAAATGATTTTATTTCATGTTGTTTATTTCTTATTTTAATAAATATTCTTAAAAATAAATAAATATGTACAGTTTTAATTTGTTTTCATTTACCTTGAAGTAATAATTACATTTTATGTTGTTTCTTATGTTAAAATATTTTAATTATGCGTAATTATAATACGTAAGGAAATTCTAAATCTTTATTTTGACCTCTGATGAAGAGATTTAAGTGGTACTCGTATTTCAGGACTATTGATTTAAACTATACATAGAAGCTTTATCAGTGTGAACATGTTAGAAGAGGAAACTTTTGTATTAAATAATTACAGAAATTAGAGTTATGTGAATAAATGTGTCGATAATTACTTGAAAGAGTAATATAGATGTGATGGTGTAATTAGAACAGTTAAGTGTTAGCTCAGTAATATTGTCCTTTTCAAAATTATCAGTCTTCTCATGTTGACTCAAAATGTAACATTAATTAACTATCAATTAATAATTGGAAATATACTCTATATATGAGATGTGAATGACTTTAAGACTAATTAATAACATTCTACGGAAGACTGGTTCTGTAATTCTAAGCTCTTGGGTGAGAAAATAATAACAGCTGCATTCCAGTTCAAAAATAAAATGATTAATTCTTTCTAATAAAAGGATTGAAATAATGATTAATTCTTCATATAATTTAAGCCAATCGGACCGCCACGTGTACATAAACGTATCACAATTTCGATCGAGCAGGTAAGATTTCGCCGGTCATGAATTTATCAACAATTCGGAATCTAAATGTGACACCAATAGTAGTCATACCATATAGTAGTCAATCAATGACTACAATAAATAGTAGTCATTGATTGGTAATGTTAATTATATAATAAGAAATAGAGTAGAATTTTTTTCTTCTTTTAATATGTGGTCATGGAGATAGGGATTTTTAAAGTATGATCAAAGATTGACTGATTATTGAAATATTTAAAAAAAAAAAAAAAAAAACTCCCCCCCCCCTCTATTAAATAAAACCAGGATTTTACAGTTAAAATTTTTTTCTTTAATATTTAAAGAGCAATAAAAAATTCGTCAGTTCTTAAAGAAAAAATCATCAAAGCTTCATGGGCAGAAAAGTATCAGTAAATGTTTTTTAGGTTCGGATAATTTAGGCAAAAAATTTTTGAAATTGAATTTTAACAATGAAAATGAACGGTACTTTTTTTTATTTTTCTTAAGGAAACTATAATTGAAAATTTAATATTTCAATTATGATTCATTATTCGTAACGCAATTTTACGTATCAGGATAACTAATGTAGTATTATTCTAATTTTAATTATTTTATACCATATTGTAAGTTGCTTAAAATTGTTTTTGTGGCTGATTTAAAAATATATTATCAGATTTTGGAAAGGTTTATTTACAGGTGGCTTCATTTTATAGCAAAATAAATTTAAAGGAATTTAGTGGGAATACATGTTTAGAGAGATAGATAATTTATCAGTTACTTCTTTTTTACAAATAATTCACCCTTTAACCTTTTTTTATACATATGCGAATTGTTTTCTCAATGAAAAAATTGTTATAACTACACATACTATCGTGAAAGACATCTTTTCTTTCAAAATCCGTTGCGTAAATAAGTCATCTGTTGATTTTTATTTTCAAATGATAACTATACTTTTGTGTATCATAAAGCAACTTTTATTTTTAAGACGTCTTAAAACAAAGAACCGATTTTAAAGAATTTAATGGATTTTATGATTTGATTAACAGAGAGAAAGTTTTACTGTTTTTAGAAAATATGCAAAAAGATAATCCACAAAGAAAAAAAAACCATAAGCAACGTATAATGTACAAGTCAAACTTAGTTTCAAAAACTTTCACACATGCCCCTTAATTGTCAATAAAGGTCATTGGGACTCGCTATTGCTGATCGTGGGTGGCCAGCCCGTGGCACGACTGTGCTTTAATAGTAGCACGCGAAGACTTATGAAAAATTTAAAGATTCAAAAAGATAATTAATATTAGGATTACAGTTTTATTCCTTAGGTGGGTATGGTCGGTACTATTTTGTGGTCACACACAAGCGGTCCCCCCCCCTCCTCTTCCACAAACGTTTCCTGCTTTTTTTCCCCTCACCCTCTTTTTTTTTTTATTCTTAATCTCTAAACCCCATTTATATTTCACAATATTTTGCAGCTTCCTGGTTTAACTCTTGTTTAACAATATTAGTATACTTTCAGGTTAATTTCCTGTTTTTTTTAAATTATTTTATCTATTTATTTTTTGAGCATAAAATGATATCTCCAATAAAATCCAATAATCTATCTCCCCCCCCCTTTTTTTTTCTCTATTTATTTATTTATTTTTCACTGCTGCTATCTTCTTTTATGCTTCTTTAAAAAAAAAATGGGGGAGGAGATCTCCAAAAAAGTAATCCTCCTTTCCATGAATCATTTTCTTTTTCTGAAAACTGAAGAACTAAATGGTGGGAAAATATCAACAGGAAGTTGTGTCATCAACTGAAAATTTGATTCCAAAGAAACTTTTTTTTTAATGTAATTATTTATGCTTCCTGTTTTTTTTTTTTTTTTTTTTGTCTTTATGGTGCATTTGTTTTGTATAATTTTGTTATTTCTTTGGTATTTGTAAAAAAGTTGGACAAATTTAACAAAAATTTATTTCAAAGCATCAAAATTTATTTTAAATACACTTAATTGAATTACAGTAGAAAATTATAAAGTAGAAAATATACTCCTTCATTGTTGTGCGAGCTGGCTTTTCAAAGGAAGTGCATTCGTGAGATTTTGGAATTTGATGGAGCCTGTTTTAAAATATCTGGAAGAAAACAATGAGAACTTCCCAGTGAGTGTTTGATACTCAAGAATGCAGATTGACTTTGGGATTTAGCTTTGCTTACCAATACAATGAGGCATTTAAATAATTTAAATTTATGACTACAATGAAAAGAGTATACTTTTCCTACCCTAAATGATCATATATCTTCTTTTCTTCTCGATTTTGGAGATAAAGATTAACAATTTCACTTTAATGCACGAACTATCTATCAAAGTTAATAATGCCTCGAGTTACGATAGTTTTAAAAGTTAAATATCCATTTTGCAATATTCATTCAGTGCTAGGTTTGATGACTTTCAAGACAATAGTAAAAAAATGTTGATATTTTCATACATTTTTTGCCATAATTTCTCGGCAAAACGTTTATTGTTACCCACCTGAAACCCAAATCGGAAATATTGATCTACAGCTCCATACTACATCAAAAAGCAAAAATATAAGGAACTTATTTGAACTGCAAAGAATCCGAATTATGTTGAATTTTGAAAAGTTGTACGAGCAAGCAATTTCCAAATTTACTCGATTTGGCTGTCAGATATTGTTGTAAGTTTGGATCAATATGTTTTTGAGCAAATGGTTTTTGTTATGAATATAATAAAATCAAAATATAACCCAAAATTTACTGATATACACCTAAAAAACAACATAATTTTGTTAGCATCTCCGAGTACTAATCTTACTATTAATGAGTTGGTTAAAAAAAAAAAGACTACAAATTCAAAAGCCACTTTAAAAAAAGTACTGACTGTTCAGTAATTATTTAGAACTAGATGTCTCAAGTTACTTATTTTTTTTATAGCTAACCTAATTAATTTGTGAACTTGTAAAAAGTTAATTAACTATAAAACTTAAGTTTGTACTTTTGTCTTATTTATTATATTATCTTTGAATTCCACTCTTAGATTTACATAAAAATGCACTATATGCATAAAAATTCCATAATAAGCCTACAAGTAACATTTTTTCACCTTTTCCTATTGTTTTGTTTGTTGGAAATGTTACAAGTGGCCCGCCTAATTTTTAATCATATAGTGGCACTCTTCCCAAAAAGATTGGTCACCCCTGCCTTAGACATATGGTTCTGCCTCTCCCTCTTCAAGAAAAAACAGATACCATCCCTTTACCATTGTCCAAGATTCCGTGAAGTCTGAGTAAAGAACATTCTCCCCCCCCTCTCGTTTCCTGCGGAATGGGGGGGGGATACAGTGTTTATGAGCAAAATGACAAGCCGAAAAGGCTATGAGCTCTTCGGATGTTTAAATTTACAATGCTTTCCAGCGTTTTATATTTCTTTCGGAAAGTTTAAAAGCTTTGTGTTAACAACCCATTTAGGAGATCGGCTTTGCGAAAACGGAAAATTAAATTTATAATTTTTAAAACATTTTTTTGGTTATTTTTCAGTTAAAGTAAAATTTTAATTTTTTTTCGTACTTTAATTGTTGATTATATATTAATTTTATTTTCATATTTTGAAGAAAAATAATTTAAACTTGGATCCTTAATGGGTTAATGATAGTTCAAATGGTTAGTTTGAATTTGGTGTGAAAGCTATTAGAGAGAAGTATTATCTCAGGTGTCGTTCTTGTCATCAACCTGTGGTTAAAAATTAAGTTTTTGCGTTGCTTCTAAATGTGATAAATATAACCTTTCAATCAATTATTAAAAATGCAACCTATGTATCGATTGAGTAAGATTAATAAGATTTGATAACATTATAGGAATCTTGTTCTGAAGCTTTAAACTTTTGTTGGGTTATCTTGGTCCCTCTTAGGTAAGAAAAAAATAACAGTATTCTCATTCCAATTTACGAATAGAAGAAAAACATAAATATAAATATATATTTATAAAAAAAAAAACATAGACGAAAACACCAAAACTTGATCTTCATGCTAAAATTAAAAATTTATTCGTCTTTGGGTGGGGTTTGCACCCTATCCTTCTGTACTCCTCTTATAATGGGATTTCTGATTAGAAGTATGATTAGGTTGTCTGATTATTCAAATATAAAAAAGGGATAAAAATCTGTTACTCTCTCTCCCTCTTCCATGTTTTTATTTTTCTTCCATTAAACAAAATAAAACTACTTCACACACACACATTTATTAATCGAACACTAATCATTTACCATTTGTTACAGAGAAACGCATTAAAAATGTACGAAAAAAAGTATCAGTATATGTTTTTTATGCAACTGCCAGGGATCACTTTATTCATAGTATTTTACAAAAGATAGAAAATAAAAATTTAAGCGTAAGCTTTATTTATAGTTTAGTTTATAATAGCTAAAAATTTTGTAGTAAATTTAATTCTAAAAATAAAAAGGAAATAAATTATTGGACAAATTAGTTTAAAATGTGAATAAATAAGTCTTTCACGCATAAAAAAATCACCTAATTACATAACAGAAATTAAGATAATATTTTCACATTTTAAAATAACACTTACATGAACAGATTTAATTAAAGTACTTTCATCAACAAAAATTTGCATTAATATACCAATATATATTATAAAAAACATCAATTTTCTCTGCTTGTAATTAACTTTTTTATGTCAAACATAAGAATAAAACTCGAAATATATAATTCATTTTCAAAGTATTATTAATCACAGTAAGTGGATTATTAAAAAATTATATAACAATCTTTTTTTATTTGTAATTAAGTTTCTCATTTACTAAGCTCAAAGATATATTTCTTCTGCAAAATTAAATTCACTAAAAATTTTGATTTAGGTGAATGAAAAAAAAACCAGATTTTTATTTGTACAGTGAAAATTAGATACGAAAGGGAATTTCACTATTATACTCAAGACATGGAAGAAAAAACTGCCTGAAAAACAATCTCCCAAATAGAGAAAAATCTTTTGTTTCAATGAACCACTAGTGCATAGAAACATGCTATAACGCCAAACCAGGCATCCCAGAACAATGACGTCATTGCATATCTACCAATGACAAGCAACCTCTTTTCCTTTGACCGTGCCGAAAAGGAACACCCAAGTCGTGAGTAACTCAAAAAGTTCTCTCTGTTTAACGTCATGCCCATAAATGTAAACATATCAAACCAAAGAAAGCATTACATTGCTTGCTTGATTGTTGGCAAGTGGCGTGATGAAAGCAAATTCTGGAAAACTACTCAAGAGAAAATGATATCTTACAACTTTCACTTGTTAATAAAATAAGAAAGTTAAAAATAGTAAATTAAAGCTTGAAAGCTTATCATTATGATTTACGATACATTTTTTAACTTATTTTGAATAAAAAAATATCGGAATCAAAATGAAAAACACCGTTGGCAACATTAGATCATGTGTGTTGATTGTAAACGAAATTCCTGTTTTGTTGAATAGAGACTACTCTGTTGATGTGATATATAGACACACTATTACTTTTACCTTGCATAACTTTTGAAACACTTATTAGCAATGGATTCTGAAGGTGGTAGCTCTCACAAAAGACAGAAAACAGCGGAAAGAGATTTAGATTGTTCGAATGCATCTAGAGGTGTATGGTTGGTTAAAGTAAGAT